>JAYMFW010181469.1:0-15666 GCA_036785005.1 Tubulanus punctatus
TAGACTATGTGGAAACTGACAAACAAACATCTGCTCAGACTGTTTGGCACTAATTCATGAAATTATAAAGAAAATACCCAAACAACAACTAAGCTGAAATGTCCTAATTGCTATATAGCCCTTGGGTAGATGGAACTACATACTAAAGATCAGGACAACAGCTCAATGCATGACTAAAACTCAAAAAAAAACTTGAAAAAACTGGTAAAAATAAGAAAATGTTCACTACAAGGGTATTAACGGTATGCTGAGAGCTCTTAGGTAGATGGATCTACATATCAAATATCAGGACATTAGCTAAATGCATGACTAAAAATTCCTTTAAAAAGTTGAAAAACTGGTAAAAATGGCCAATTTGAGCAAATTGAAGAGGGCATAACCAAGCCAGGAGCCCCACTTTTTGGGATACTGATAGCCCTTTGGGAAAATGGACCTATATTTTCATTATCAATTATTATCTATTTCAATAATGTAAAGGGAATTGAAGAGGGCGACACCAAGGCATTATAGATTATCGATCTGGGGAACCCAATTCTTGGTGTGGTAATAGCCCTTGGGTAGAAATACGTGCATACTAAATATCAAGACTATAGCTCAATGCATGACGAAAACTTCCCAAAAAACTTATTTCCGTCTACGGACGACGGACGAAAACCGAACGCAATAGCCCGCTGGTACGTGGCTATTTATCAAATAAGACTGCAAATGATCAAAGAAAATGATTAGGTTTCTGATTGAATTCCATTACCTGGGTTTTCTTTATTGGAATCGACAAAAGAGAGAAAGTTATAAAAATATGCTTGTGAAAATTATGTTCCAACCATTTATCATTTAGCCAAAGTATTATGATATTTAGTATATATGTAATACCTGCTGTTCCAATTGGGAAATTGAATTATATACCACGAAAAGGATAAAAGTGAAGCCCTGAATAGATCTAAAGGAGATTTTACTGCAACGCTTCATTTATCAGTTGAGGCAAAATGTGACTTACATTGGTGAATAAATAATATATCTAGCTCATTTTGTCCAATAACTCGATCTTTTCCTCCGAGAATTATATTAACTACTGTTGCATCCTTGAATGGTTGGGCAGCAATTTGGACAAATTGGAAACTTTAAGAATGCTGGAATGATAGAGAAACGAAATTTCATATCAATGTTTTAGAATTAAAAGCCATTTTATTTCGCATTAGATGTTTCAAAAACATTTTAGTCAACCAACATATTCTAGGTAGTATCATTAGGTAGTTGGCTGACGCCACTCATATACCCGGAGTATCTAATTATGAGGCAGAGAGATTATCTACAGAATATTCGGTTAATAAAGAATTGATGTTAAATCCAAATCAATTTAGATCAATGACTCAAAGTTTAGGGTTACCATGGTATAGACCTGTTTGCTTCCCGACTAAGAAAAAATCATTTCTTGGTATCCAACATATGCTGTTGATGCCTTTTCTGTGTCACGGAAGCCATGGTTTTGGTATGCCTTTCCGCCTTTCAGTCGCATCGGTCGATGTCTATCTAAAATATGTCTTGAAAATACTCATGGAATTATTGTTCCTAATTGACCAACGCAGCCACGGAGACAGAACTCATCCGATATATAAGAGCCTAAATTTACTGGCGTGCAGAGTTTAACTAACAATCTTTTGAGGGTTATCAACTCAGACTGTTGAATTGATATTATTGTCTCTTCGTAGATAGACTCTTCAACAATATGATGTGTTTTATCGGAAATGGATTAAATTAGCGGATCAAAATAACCTTAATTTAGTAAATCCCACTCCAGAGGATTTATCTGAATTTTAACACATTCATATAATGTGTTACAATATGGCGTCGATCTGCTGACCAGTATGAAAATCGAGACAGTCCAAAGAGTGAAATTATCGATCTAAAAGAACAAGTAAGCTCCTACTTTAAGGTATAATGGAACTTTGATAGATGAAGAAACTAACCGTGAAATTACCAAGCGAAAATTCTGGCTCACATTTAAGCTACGAGTCTTAAAAACCGTTGATTGACTTGAAATTTATTGATCCTCCTATGGTCGTAGATAGAGGACTTGGTCGTCGAAAACATTTCGTTCCGCTTGAATAGCTCTCAACACCGTGCATTATGTCAACCTTCGAAGATTTTGTACGCGAGGCGCTGTCCAGAATTGAGAAAAGACAGGTCAAGGCTGATGACTGTTTTGAAAAACTTAATTCGACAGTAGCGGATTACAACAACCGTTTGAATGAGCTTACACTTGCTACAGAATACACAAGTTCTCAACTCGACAATGTGCTAGCCGAAAACAAGGCACTTCACTCGGAGCTGAAATCTGCGGATCAACGAATTAAACATTTATCTGGTGATTTGAGAGCGACTAAAATAGTCAAGCAATTAGAATCCCTTTGTATGGACCTCCAGAAAAACCTCAATGCCTCAGCCACCACCCAGGTAGACCATAGTGTTATTGTATCCGGTCTGCCAGTAATACCTGGAATCGATTTACTGAAACATTGTAGCGATCTTCTAGCTCTGCAATGCCGACGGGAACTCCGGAAGCATTTCATGTATGAACTTTAGATTTAGCTAGGGGTGCGGCCAGCCATATAAACTTACCTTCGGACAATGAAATGTTAACGGATGGACGGGTAGCAGTGTAGCTCTTGTAAGTTACGGGAAGACATTATCATTGAAATTATCTTGATGTAATTGTTAGGCTGAAAATATAGTAAAATAAATACGTAATAATCTTGGAAAAACAAATACGAATCGTCTCGGCTAAATTTACTTAGAGCGGAATTCTATCTTTACCTGTAGATAACTACGGGGAAAACATCACGTGGCAAAAGTAATAATAATAATAATAAAGATTAGGATACCTGATACGTATATATATATATATATATATATGTATATATAGATAATAGATACGTGAAGCAAGGCACGTAGATCGCTCACGTAGGTCCCTCGCGTAGGCCATCCGACGTAGCGCCCAAATCGACAGTATAAATACGAGGGGTGTTGGCTGGTTAAGGGAGGGGAAAACTTGTAAGATTGAAGTGAACGGATTGGTAAGAATAAAACATCAAGTTATATTGAAGCCGAATATTGTAAAGTTGATTTGTCGGAAAGGAGGAAAGTAAGAAGAAACACACTGGGATAACCGGAGCAACAAAACTGGTATTCAACTACTAAACCTGTGGTAAAAAGGAACACCAGTAAAACACTCGTAAAGGAATATACCCGTACAACATAAACACAATATGTGAAACTCACCTAAGAAATGAAGATATTCTCACGGTACCGGGGTATACTTGGTTTGGACACAACAGAATTAGGATTTACCCGCTATACGTGGGTCAGGAGGTGTAGGAATACTCATAAAAAACGAAATACTGAGCTTCTTCAAAGCGGATGTAGTAGACCGTTCTTATGAAGGGATTCTATGGTTGCGACTAACGTCGGTATCCGATAGCTCAATATCGATCTTTATTTGTGGTACATACCTTCCTCCGGAAAGATCATCTAGAGGGGACTCGGCGCAAGAATTCTATGACTCTCTTTCATCCCAGATGTACATGCATTGGAACAATTATGACTCTCTTTTATCCCAGCCGTACATACATTGGAACAACAACGAACTACTTGTTTTGACCGGTGATTTCAATGGCAGAATTGGTGACAAAAGTGACACGGATGACAAACGTATAACGAAAATAATACCGATGGATTATAGCGTGAATAAATTTGGCGGCTACCTTATCGATTTCGCGTGTGACGAGGATCTATTTTTCCTTAACGGTCGCGATTCGGTCAAATATGATTTCACATGTATTTCGGGGAAAGGAAATCTGTCGTAGACTATTTTCTGATTCCGTGTTCTCAATTTTCGCAAGTTGGTTTTTTCGAAGTAATTTGCATGAGTCAAATCTTTAAACCTGCGCTATATAACTCGGACGGCCGCCTACCGGATCATTTCCTATTCTCACTACGTGGTGCTGTGAGTCAACGGAAGTTTGCCATTCGTGTTTTGATCGCGCGTCCTTCGGATGTGCTTTCGGTGAGTTTGTTTGATTTTGTTTGAGAGTTTTGAGTGTTTATTTATGGAAGAGGTGCTCCCTTCCACCCCTTTAGGACGGAAGGTTAATTTCTTTCTGCGGTAGCTTTGAGCGAGGCACATTTGAGAGCACGGCAATTTCGGAAGAGGTGCTCCCTTTCATCCCTTAAGGATGGAAGGTTATCTGTTTTGTGCGGTAGCTTTTCAGTCGTTGTTTAATTTTCATTCTATATAATATACTTGGTTCGAGTTTTATCATTTGGAGTAGAGTTTACGATTGAGTACATTCTTGAACGTTTGGGTCCATTGCATTTCATTAGTTATAGAATTTATTCATTGTCGTTTTACCTTTGCACCTAAGAGCGCTGATGCGCAGAGAGCCTCCAGTCATGCTTCCCGGCCCTTTAATAGTTTTGCGCTTGCTGGACTATGTATTATTGTGTAGTAAAAGACGATTTAGATTGAACCGTCGCTAATCTTTGCCACTACTGTAAGTAGTCAGGCCACTTTATCAGAGAATGTCAGGATTTGTCAATACCACCAGTAAAGAAAAATGAAACAGTTCACTTATTGTATTCTCTTTTCAGGTCGATAGTTGTTACATCAACATTTACAGTTATATTCGAAGAGATTTAGGGGGTTGTCTGGCACCTACGGATCATACGTATCATCATTTCCAGATATTCTGTCATGTCTTTTTGCGATTTAATTAATACGCATTTCTTTGAAAATTTCCGTCGCTTTTCAGTATATCTGGGTTCAATCTTCTAGTCTCCTGCCTTCATGATACCGGTAACCTCGGTCATGCTGACTAGAGTGTTGAACCTGGGATTCTTCAGTATCCAGTGCCGTTTGCGGTTTGGTTGTTTGAAGGTACCTTCACTTAAGCGGTGTTGGGTGCAGTAGGGATCCCAGATTCAACATCCTGGTCGGCAACCATCAGCGGAGGAAGTAGCTTCAGATCCCAAGCGTTGATACTAGATATAACTGTTGAATGTTTAGATTTCCCTAGCAATTTCATATTCGAAAACCTATCAAACTGTTTCAAACATTGGGAACTCATCACTGATGGGACAAAAGGGTTCGAAGACATCCGGTATTTAGCGGTTGTCGTGTGCCTAGCCCTAGGTGAGACTACTTTCCCCAGGACCTATAACTGGAGTTGACCACACAATACGTGGTGAGAATATATTACTATTCTCACTACGTGGTGCTGTGAGTCGGAAGTCGGAAGTTTGCCATTCGTGTTTTGGTCTAGCTGGCCAGCGTATTATGGTTGTGGTGAAATATAGCGGGTAAATTCAATTTCCCATAGTGAAATTTAAATTTAAAAAAAGAAGAAATGTCAAAATCCCAACGACCATCTAACAAAATAAATGAGTTAACTATTGTGTGCTCCAACTCCAGTGAGACTACTTTCCCCAGAACCTATAACTGGAGTTGACCACACAATACGTGATGAGAATATATTACTATTGAAATTTTCTCTAACAATATCGGAATATTACGCACTCGAAACCGAACGCTCTAAACTGTGTAGTTTAAATAAGGTTGGAAATGAAAGTGAATGTATCATTGATAGGTGGTATTACGTAAACGACACGCCGTGTGATTTCTTTGCAAACGAGAGACGAAGATCGGCGATAATTCGAATCTGTGATAGGTTACAATATAGAATCGCGACTGAAGCGGATATCAATAACGTGTATAATGATTTTATTAAATGTTGCCACTCTGAAATGGATCGTGTTCTACCTTACAAAGATGCAAAAATGTATTTCTATCGTAAAACCCAGAAACGATCTCCTAAACCCTGGTGGAACGATCAATTGTCGCAACTACACAATGCTTGTGCTAAAGCCGAAAGAAAACAACACTCAGACTTGAATTCGACAAGCACCGAAAGTTATTTGACAAAGCTTATCGCAAAGCAGTAATTAGAGATCGGAAGGCAAAACATTTGCCCACATTCGCTTGCTATATTGACTTAACTCGAGCCTTTGACAGCGTGGATCGTACTTATCTTTTGTATAACCTTTACAACATCGGTATTGGTGGAAACTTTTTGAGAGTGCTTAAAAACATGTATATCAACAAAACGATGCGTCGAACCCATGCCATTAAGTGGTCAAATAGTATATCACAACCTATAAATTAAGAACTTATATTCTACTGAAAATCAGATTCGGCACGGAGGATTATGTGCATATGAACTAATCTAAAAAAAGCAGATCGATAATTGCTAGAATTAGAAACAGAACATACCCTCTGAATATCGAGTTAGGTCCATATAGGAATCTACCTATTGAGAGAAGGCTTTGCATGGCATGCTCGGCTAATGCCGTGGAAACAGAGCTTCACTTTCTTTGCGAATGCGAAGCCTCGAAGTGAACTCTTCACTAGCATTAAGGAAATACTCAATATTGATGTTGAGCTGCTCACTGGCTCAGAAAAGATTTCATTATTGTTATCTAACAAAATAGTTATCAAGCTCGTTTGTAAATATATAGAAATTACTACTGGTCTGGCAACGCCATAACGGTATAAGTATTCTTGTAGGCTGGCTTTTACATCATAAAAGATGACACTTAAATAACGGACTATCGTACAATGCGATTAATATTGCCAGGTCGGCTATTTCTACGTTTTGTTTTGCGTCTCCTCAATCTAATATCGGTTCGAATCCTCTAGTTTGTAGATCGATGAAAGGGATTTTTGGAAAATCGACCTTCATTACCTAAATACGATGTTACTTGGGTTGTTGGTATTGTGTTAAAATTTTTACGGTCGGTGGAACCGGATTTGTCTAAATACCATACCTCAGGATCACCTTCCTATCAATAGTATTAGAATAGTCGTTTCAGTAGGTAAGACCTGACTATCGAGACAAGGTCCAAGTAGTTTTAGGGTTAGGGTTAGGGTGGGTTTTCGAAGCCTTAGGGTTAGGTTTTAGGGGGTTTAGAAGTCTTAGGGTTGGGTTTTGTATAAATCTATAACAGATCCATTTTTTCCGCATTGCTGCCTTGGTGGCGTAGTGGTTAGTGCGCTTGCCTACTGTACGGAGGGTCATAGGCTCGAATCCTGTTTAATATTGCTTCGAATTATTTTCGCATTTAATTTCTGCAGTCTTGACTTAAACAATAGGAAGGTGATCCTGAGGTATGGTATCTAGACGGACCCGGTGGATCCATTGAAAGAGTTATGTTAATCGGATCTCACAAAAAAAGACTCATGTCTTATAGCTCTAGTTTCGGGGAACAGACGAAATGTTTTACCCCAATTATCTATTTCGAATATCAAAATATATGATTGCAATTAAAGTGACATTTTATTCGTTTACGCAAAAACAAGACAGACCTGGAAAAGTGATTAAGCCATAAACCTTTTTCAGTTATCCTATTGATGATAAGCTGTGTGTTTTGGCGTATTTGGAATCACCTAAGTCGTTAAGATCTGGATAAGGATAATTATAATACTAATTTCGCCTTACACCTCAATTTTCATTTTGTCTAAATTTTTCAAAATTAATTAATTCATCTTCTATGAAATACCTCGTTATGACGACATCGCTATGACGACAATCTCGTTAAAACACGACATTTCCAATTGTCCCTAAGCAGGCGTTATAAAGAGGTTTGACACGGACAACCATTGAGTTGACACACTCAGTGTTTTCATGGTACTAATATATGTTAAAGTTCAGATTCTTGGGGAATAGATCTCGGATCTACGATATTCCCAGGGGTGGTTCCTAACCCTCCCCCCGTGCCTATATATGCATTTTTGGTCACATTAATTACGTCAGGTAAGATAATCCCATCACTGCATAAGTATGTAAATTTTTCTACGAAAAATAATAATCTATACCAAGCCACCAGGTGTAGTTTTTGAACACTGCTATGTACACCTAGAAGAGTAGCTCTACATCGCATGAAAATTTGCTGGTGCATTAACCTTAGAGGAATTGAAATCATACAAACTCACGTAATTGGCTCACTTGAATCCCTTTAATCAAAATGAACAGTAACAGTGACAATGATAATCAAGATTTATTTCAAAGGCCGACAGAGGCACCTAAAAACCGGTGGATTAATTAATACTCGAGATTCGCCCTTCCCACTGAGAAGTGGTTTCAAGAAATGTTTACAATAAAAACAGTGCAACGGAAGATCGCATGGAGACGTTTTTATATGACCTCTAAGGTTATTTTCTAACACAGCGTCTGATATAGAATGTAAATTCTGAGTGTACAGACAATTTTTCGTTCTTACTTTTCATCCAATTTTGATGAAAATTGCACACAACATGCATTTCGAGAGTCTAGGACAATTCCCCCCGGACAATTCCCCGTCCCCCCCCCCCCCATGTGTGAATCATTTATAATCTGAGATTTAAAGAATAAAATAACCCTAACACTCACCCTAACCCTAACCCTTACCCTAACCCCCAACCCTAACCCTAAATGTGATATGAATTAATACAGGGGGAATTGTCCTAGGTGGTAATTGTCCGGGGGGGGGGGGGGGAATTGTCCTGTTTCCGCATTTTGAATAGCTTAATGGCAAACATTATTTTTTTTGGAAGTATATAGTATATACTGGCCTTTTTTATATTTACGAACTCATGATTTTGTTATCACCTAGTGACTATGACCAAGCCAGATAACTCCTTATGTCAGACAAAGATTCAAATACAAAATTCCAACTTGTCAATGAGGGTTTTACCTGTAATTTATAGATATATATTAGTTTCTCATACATTTAGATAAGAATCCAAATCAGACAATAGACATAGAAAATATGAAAGATTTAGTTTCAACCACTGGAGCTCTGAACTGCAAAATGAATCCATTTAGACAACCAATTGGGCTTTTATCCCGGCTGTCGGCCCTAATCGTTCTAGATAAATTTGACCAGTCCCAAAGGAGTTTGACTTCATTATTTTGAACATATATAATTCTAAGAGGTGGAAAGATTTTGATAAATTCTATTAATACATAAACAGAAAATGAAGTTTACACAGACACAAGGACATTTCTAAATTTTGGAATTCTTGGTTTTATACCTTTGATTAGATTTACATTAGTATGGATTATACTTTTCACTAATAAATAATACAAAATAGATAAATATCACAAAAAGTTTGTGCATTCATGCATCTGAAAGGACTTCTCACTGGTAGACAGTGACGCTCAACTTCCAACAACTAGCAAATCATCTGGATAACGTCGAGGCTTGTTATATACCATTGGTACTTATATGGCATTTAACAATACATTTGGCACCATAAAGGATGGAATTGAAATGAATTCACCTTGGAACTACAATGGGACAACCTTTATGTCTGAAAATTGGGGCCACTATTATAAACAGACCTATGGTGGCAAATCACCATTGGAAGAGAAGACACTTTTGCAGATTATCATACACTTCTCAAATGACTGTAATAGTGGACTAAGTGCGGTCAACAATTTGAATGCAGTTTTCCCCATTGATATGATTCCCCATTTCCCTACTTAATATTTTCAGTTGAGTCTAGGATAGTCACATTATGAACCTACCAATAAATCATAAACCTTCATTTTTTTCAGCTGTATTATAAAAGCAGAAACATCATCGCTTGAAGAGTTAAGCAGAAAATCTAGCAGTGACTAGGGTAGCAGAAAACACTTTTGTTGACATTTACTTTAAGAGTATCCTGTCCCATTTATCCTTCATTCATTGCCACAGATACCCGATATAATCGTTACTCATTGAATCTTATAATGGCATCTTTAAAGGAGTCAGGGAATCTAAAACATTTTAAACTTGTTTCTATGATACATTGACAATTTTCTGCTAACTGTAACATTTTCTACTACAATATGAAAGCACAAAGTGCTACAACACTTTTTTTTCAAAATATTTCAAAACTGCTAGAAAATTTATTTTTTCTGTATCTCCAAATGTCAATGAGGCAGTGACTTCCGCCTGATTTGGTGTCTGTTAAATAAGTAAACCACTCAAATCTTCAAAATATTTTGTGGCCGATTATTCTGTTTTCACAGGATCGAATTCAGTATCCTTTTAAATCGGTAAAGTTACTTCCAAATGTACCATGGGTAACCAACCGTTCAGAGGAAATGAACATCAAAATTGACAAAAGTCAATCAAAAGAGGAGTCGTATTCAGATCTTGTCAACAGCAGGTGAAGTCCCACAGTTTTACAGTTTTATCATATGATCCCGATACAATAATACTATCATTGAACTGTAGACATGTAACTCCATCAGTATGATTACGTAATGTTACTAAACGTTCTCCAGTTTCCAAATTCCACACCTGTCAAAAAAAAAGAAATCTTCATTGAAAATCAAGAAATATCAGGGAAAGTGATGAACACTACTTGGAAGAATTCACATGCAAACAGCATATATACGATTTTAAGTGGACCACATTTAGCCATACATTTAAAATAACCGTTAAATCCAATCAAAGATATTTAGTATCACACCTTATAGTACGCTCCGCTCCTTTCAAAGCATTTTATTTGGCTTTACTATCGTATTCCCCGTACAGCATCCAATAATCAGTTAAGTATCTGACAAATCAACACATCTGTTAGGAACGTGTTATCGTTCATAGACAGCACTGTAGTCAACAAGCATTTTGAAATAATCATTAAGCCAATCAATGCACCTCATTCCACGATATATCAGCCACCCTTGCAATGTCTATCGGTTTAATGAAGAAAATCACGCGGAAGTTTGCAGTGGTTAGTATTTTGTTATTTAGTGGAGAAATAGAACAACTGCAGATCGAGTGTAACCTTATATATAGTGACATTTTTTTGGCCTTTTTTGTTATCTTTGGTACATTAGTGGATGAAAATATCGAATACAGTAGGCGATTTGTACATCCATGGCCAATATGGAGAATGAAAAGGCCAAGTATCAGGGTTCATCCTGTCACTATTAACAGGCATTTACTACTATCCAATGCTACATGTTACTAAAAGCCAATCAGTGCCAAATGGCAAGTTGAGAAACGTTTACGGAATAAAGTCAATTCTCAGAAACAATTGACCAATCATAAAAACAACGCCTTCTTCTTAATTTTCAAGACCTCCCTTAAGTTTACTGCTATTCAAAGCAGCGAGAAAATGTCTTTAATTCACTGCTATTCACAAGTTTCACTGTTTACGCCTAACCCTGATATATAGGCTGGCAAACAAGATAAAACTTAATATACAGGGGGCCAGTCAAAAGAAAATGAGTGAATGTTTTGTCAATAGCAACTTCACATTTCCAATGAGCCCAACAATAAAAGATAATGCTGATTAAGCTAATTTTCTGGAAAACTAGCCCCCAGGTTGCAGCTAATTGTTGTGACCAGTAGACTGCGTACACGAGTAGTTTGCCTACTGAAGTGGCTCCTGGTATGCATTCTTAAATCTCCATGACGAGTATCAGCCAATAGAAATCATATCTCATATTTCTGTCTAGTGTATATATTGTTAATAAATGTTAGTCGTGGTTAGATTTTGTAGTAAGGGAATGACTTGTCTTCGTTTGTCTTGGTTCGTGTTCGTGTTGGTGGTTCGAGTGTGTTGGTTATTTGTAGTCGTTTCCCTGGTACAGTCATTACACTAATAAATAAATTATTAGAATGGATGTTATGCATAGGACAAACTAGGCGATTTTTACTGCGATCACATTTGCAACTTAATCGCCCGACAATTGTAGTGCCCGTACACAATTTTCTATTTGCTACACAGCCGCTGTGATCACTGCACGATGATTTTACACCAAACACTACCGATACCACATAACATTGAACAACGCTGATTGGCTGGTGAATGCAGGATGTGATCTGCAAAGTAGACACACTAGCCGACTGAAGCGCGATTGACTAATGAGTCGCCCGACTAAATCTCACTAAAAATCACCAAGTGTGTTTTATGCTATAGTAACACTGAATTTGAAATTAAGAACGAGTATTAACCTTGATAGTCCTGTCATCCGAGGCACTTACAACTCTCCATTTGTCCGCCTGAAGACACCTGTGTAAAATAGAAAATAAGTTTCGACAATCTAAATCGGAAATCACTGTAGCGAGTTATCAGAAAAGCGTAGGAGTCGTCCAGAAAAGTACAGATGCCCCAACACACCAGCTTATGTACTTTCTCGAACAAAATTCTCGGTCCCCCTACCCATTTGCACATATATGATTCTTTTTGATATATGACTAAAAATATATGGTAGCAATCGACTTTTGTAGCATATGATTTTTGAAAGGTGGTTTATGGTTAAAATTAGATTGAATGCAAATAATTCACACATTGGAAAACTAACCCAGGTCTGAATAGCCCAGGCACAAGGGTATTTCTGTTCACAAGGGCATTTCTCATTCGGAAAATATCCCGGGCAAAAGAAACCCAAGTTAGTTTTTGACAGAAAATTGTTGGCTGAAAACTAATCTGGGTCTTTTTTCAACCGATTAATGCCCGAACGCTCTCGACAGGCCCGGGTCTTTTTTCGTACAGTGCTAGATGTCACTAGCGACAACACAATACATTTCGCTTTTTGTAGCAACAATCGGTGAAAATGCTGCCTAGCAACAAGCTGCTTTTAGATCTGATTTGAGCTTTTTGTTTGTCATGCGAATGTGACCACTAAAAAAGATCTAAGTCATTTTTTGACCTGGGTTAGTTTTTCACCGTGAGAACACGGCTACTGATTGTTTAATCAATACCTGACAACTCCTGTATGACCCTCAGAGGCTTTCCAGTCAATTGTGTTTACGCAACAGCCAGTATGAATATCCCAGAATTTCAGATTACAATCGAGTGAGCCACTGATGATACGTGTCTTATCAAACTGTAAACAAGTCACCGCATCTTGATGAGCCTGTAGTGTCATAATGCAGAAACCATTGAAATTCCACAACTGAAAAAATGAAGAATCCTTCACTTGTGAAAAAATACAGTCTGCTAAGCTCTTGCTTTTCCCTCATGTTCGCTATATAACTAAGCATATCAGGACAATTGGCCCCCATTTGCTAAGAAATAATTTGATTTCTTCTTTTAATTTACAAAGTATAAGAAAATGAAATATGTTTGAAATTTATTAACTTCTTGAAATAAACTAGTCTTTACTGTAAGTTCTATATGATGACAATAAATGGATATCAAAACAAATGATTCAAACTGAACTGAATTTTATGATAGTAAATTTGTAATTAGTTAGTTATATAAATTGAAATGTAGGCTCTAATTTCAAGTTAATTGTGTGATGATGATAAAGAATTATTAAGAAATGCTTTTCAGAGCAAGGAAATTTAAAGAAATTTCCCCACATGTGCAATGTTCATTTATATCTAAAATGTGTTTAATGAATTCATTTAGTCCTAATGTGTGCATAGGGACAGACAGTAGTACTGCCAACCCTTGCTACCACATACGGGAGTATGAACCAATTTCATATCATAGTCTGTCCAGAGTGAGCAGAAAGCAGAATCAAAAAACGTTTTGTAGATAACTTTTTCATGCTCAACACTCAACCATTTCTAGATGACTGTAGAATATGAATTGACATTGTATGATCTCATATACAGTTAACTCCGCATACCTCAGATCTCAGGGACCGGGATTTTTTTGTCTGAGGAATAGGAAACGGATCCGAGGTAAGAGGAGTCTACTGTAATGAATGGCATAATGAAATATAACGATGGGATGAGATAATTTTGGTCTTCAAGTATGCACATAGGACTAATCATTCCAGCTATCACACATTCAATCCTAGTTGCTAGAGACCGTTTCTTAGTCGCAGATTCTTATCTGCTCTCGTGAAACTGTGGTCCCACTTATAACATTAAAATTCTATGAAGAAATAGAAGTCTACTTGAGTAGTTTCTGCAGCACTTTTACCTTGATAGTTCGGTCAGATGAACCAGATATGATTTTGTTGTCATCAAACTGAACACACAATACAGCACCTTCATGACCCCTATAAATGTGTTACAAATAATTAACAGCAAGTTTGTACAGAGTAGCGGTATACGTTATACACGCAACTTCAATTATGTAAATGTACATTTGATGTGCTAGTTACATTTACAATATGAATCAAATCTTTTCAGACCAAGTTGGCAAGTAAGCATCTTGTATTACATCATGCACAACTGTTAAAATTGTAGTAAAAACTGCAATACCACTGTAAAGTATCAGACTACTTTTATTTGTTGGCACAGATTGAATGAATGAATGAACAGAACACTGTAAACGAAAAAAAATATTCCTCACCTTAAAGTCATACGACAATCTCCTGTTCTCATATCCCACACTTTTAATGTTTTATCATATGAACCACTAACAATTTTCTCATCATCAACCTATAAATAAAGATAAATCATTGAGCTCACTTCTGTTGGATTTGAAGCAACCATGGACTGTTTTCAAATCTACAAGACAAATATGTCAAAAAGATAGTCTAAATTATGCATCTTAGTTATCTGTTTTTTACATCATGTTTGAAAATTAGAAGCAACCAACAGTGTTCTCCATTAGGGGTTTTGAAGGCCTGTGGCTCCTCCCATTTTTACAATATCCTTTTATACTACTATTTAACCCTTTCGTGATGTATCCGGGATGACATACGGGATAGAGCTAACACGGAACTGCCGTATCCCGTATGACATCCGGGATCACTAAGAACGATCCGATATCTTTATCACCGTACAGTGCTGCCAATTCATGACCAAGATGCAGCTAATGAGCCTCCGTAGATCACAAAACAAAACTAAAAATGGCTGCGCCCACTGCTAGTACGAGTGGTTGCAGCAGCAGAAGTCAAAGACTCTCAATGTATTTTAGGGGGAAAATACCTCCAGGCAGGTAGGAAATTATTGCTCCGTCACGAAAGGGTTAAGCAGCTATTCCGGAACAATCAAGAGCCTGTATTTGACTATCCATTTCAATGATCATTCAACTTTTTTCCAAAATTACTGTAGGCCTAGTTAAATAGACTTCTACAGTGTAAAATGTAAGGAACATGTACACTGTGAAATTGTACCTGTAGACAGCGTACAGTGTCAGTATGACCTGTCATCGTTACTTTACATGCTATACTTGACCAACTTTGCTGCATTGATAAATCCCACACCTGAAAATATCATATCAATAATACAAATAAAACAAATCCAGTTCCCAATATAGATAACTTGCACCTACGTCATCAAAAACCACGTGACTTTGTTTACACCGCCATATTGGACGTCAAGCTATTGCATTCAACAACTCGTTTTCATTCATAAAGAATTCATTCATATAGAAGCCGCGCGTGCCTTAGAAGATTTATTGATTATTATAATGGAGGATTGTGCACTATCTGACATTGTGAATAAACTACAGGAAATGCTAATCAATACATGACACTGTGGATAAATAAAATTTTCATGATCTGATTTTGAATTCAAGATTTTTAATTCTTTTTCTGGACTGACTCATTTGGTAACACTACAGATGGACACGCATTGCACAATGCACAAGAAATAGTAACAATCTTGTCAAGGGTAGTAACTGTTGAGGTTTCATGAGTTTGGAGCAGTTTTATTGGAATAATTGACCCAAGC
>JAYMFW010181580.1:0-12451 GCA_036785005.1 Tubulanus punctatus
TATGACAATGAGCTTTTTAAATTTTATAGTTTTTCTGTCGTTAAGACGGAAGAGCCTACCTCTCCAAATATTGAAACCCTTTACACTGGCTACGCGACAGTATATTGAGTCAGGAATACTTAAGTAACATCTATCATGTTTATCTTGTTTACTTGTGTTTAGTAAATTCTGATTGATATTGAAGTTTATGATACTTAAAGAAGTATCTTATCGATGTTATCAAGGGAGACGATGATAGTGTTTCACGTCTTATATCTTTAGTTTACTGGGGATAAGGGACATAACACAAACGGGTCGTGTTGTTCTGTCGTTGTAGGGATTGCAACTGAAGAGTAATAGACGTCTATTTCTTCTGCTCTTTAAAGGGACGCGAGCTGTGGCACCACCAACAGACCAACAGAGCAGCCGAAAAAAACGAACCAGAAACCAAAGAAAACAGAAAGATCTTGTGACGTCACTACGATAGCCATTCAAGGTCACCAGAAAAGTTTGGAACACGGAAAAGCGAAAGCTGACAAGGACTACCAAAGTGCGTATAAATAAACAAAGATACAATAGAAAAATACAATATTCAAAAGAACATTGACTAAATCAATTTCCGAACCTACTGCATGTATTTGGAAAGAATTGGAGATTTCAAATGAACTATAAAACCCTACGGAACTGTGCCAAACGTCTTATATCACAAATGAAATACAAGCGATAGTCGTGTGTGCTGTGAATGAATCATACCGATGTGTTGTTGCAGATGATATATACGCGCTGACTTAATAGGATAGCGTTGTTGTTGTTACAAAATCACCCCGAGGATATTGTCCGCTAAATTTGTGCTGACGTTCACCCGTTTAATTACCGTGAAGGATTAAATAAATTTTACCAAACGCTGCCATTATGCCGGTAATACCATTCATTAACAAGGATGTCTCCGAGATCCGGGACTTCCTGGACAAGAAGATTCATGATCCAAAATCGCAACGCCGCCTAGTGCTAGTTATAGTATGTGTAGCGTTGCTACTGGATAATATGTTGTACATGGTCATAGTGCCTATTATACCCGACTATCTACGTAGCATAAACGCTTGGGGTTCACCAACTATCGATAAAGGGACGACAAATATAACGAACATAACCATCGAATATAACAGAACTTATGAAAATGTGTCTGGTTCGTATGACTATACGTGGGTGAACTATACGTCGTATAAGGTGCATAAATCCATCTTTATGGTGGCCGAATATGATAACGAGGATAGCGCCATCGGTGTCTTATTCGCCTCGAAAGCTATCCTGCAACTGTTAGTAAATCCATTTACGGGTCATCTCATTGACAGAATTGGTTACGATTTCCCAATGATGATTGGTCTTGGGATTATATTTCTTTCAACGTCTGTGTTCGCATTCGGAGAAAGCTATGCTATATTGTTCTTGGCGCGTAGTTTACAAGGATTGGGCTCGGCGTTTGCAGACACATCTGGATTAGCTATGATCGCTGACAGGTACACCGAAGAAAAAGAAAGATCCATGGCTTTAGGTGTGGCATTAGCATTTATATCATTTGGATGTCTGGTGGCACCACCTTTCGGTGGAGTGCTGTATCAGTTCGCCGGTAAAAAGGTCCCGTTTCTGATTCTGGCAACGATCGCCCTAGTCGATGGTTTATTGCTATTCTTCGTATTCAAGCCTGTCCGAAAGTTAAGAAGAGAAATGAAAGATGACATTCCGCGTGGAACACCGATATACCGGCTACTAATGGACCCTTTCATCGCGATAGCAGCCGGAGCACTGGCCATGGCTAACGTTTCGTTAGCATTCCTCGAGCCGACCATTGCCATCTGGATGAAGGACACGATGGCTGCATCCGAATGGGAAATGGGTTTGGTCTGGTTGCCGGCCTTCATACCGCATATAGTCGGCGTTTACATGACGGTGAAATTGGCCAGGTCTCATCCGCAATATCAGTGGCTAATCGCGGCGACAGGGTTAGTTATCGAGGGCGTATCCTGTCTCATGATACCGTTCTGCACGAGTTTTGGTGTACTGATTATTCCGATATGTACTATATGTTTTGGCATCGCTCTCATAGACACGGCCTTGCTGCCCACACTTGGATACTTAGTGGACGTTCGATACGTATCCATTTACGGCAGCGTTTATGCCATTGCGGACATTTCGTACTCGTTAGCTTACGCATTTGGACCTATAGTAGCTGGTTCTATCGTACACTCAATTGGATTTACGTGGCTCAACATCGGTATATTCGTGAGTAACGTGCTCTACGCGCCGCTGTTGATATTCCTCAAGACGATCTATTCGTATAAACCGTTCGAAAACGAGGAAACAGTACTTGTAGATGACTATCCACCCGGACAGAAATACAAGACCTACCAGATGAATAACATCAACGGGAGTATCGAAGCGAAAGAGATCGAGGCGACTGATATGAACAACCACCTAACGCAGAACAACACGACGAGCAACGCGTCAGCCCCACATATCAACGAGGTGACCAACCCGTTCTACCAACAACAGAACAATGTCGTAGGAAATCAAAACTCGGTAAACCATCGTAATTCAGTAAAGAATCCGAGCTATCGCGAACGCACCCAAGACTCACGTAGAATAATGGAATCGTCCGACTCCGATTACTGACAGCGATTGACAGATTGAGAAAGGCATAGACGAAAAGTTAACTCGAACGATAGGCTCCATAAAAAACTTCGTCATTTTGTTGAAGTTAATCTCGAGTCAATGCTGTTGTTGCTAGAGGGTTAGACTCATTTCCAAATTTATGAATGAGATCATGCTGTTTAGCGATGCATTAGTAGCAAATTCACAATACCAGTACGTGAAAAATGAAAAGCTCGGTAAATAAGACAAACATAATTTAGTCAACAGGAGAGTTAGTGTGATAGGTAGATCCTTGTTGAACATTATCACGTTTCAATGATGAACTAGACAGATGAACCTGATGATGGTGATTATTACATTTGGTAGTATATGTATTGATGATATGATGTCGAGGATAACGAATGAATTCCGATACGATATTAGCTTCGTTTGTAGCCTAGGTACGAGGGTTGTCTTCTTGTCGTAATAATTAGGGCAACATCGCACAATTCATGACGAAATCAAATCGAAAAACAAATAATGACTATACACAAGTGAGGTATATGACAACGCCTGGTGTGGTCGTGTTATACTCGGTGCCCAGTAGTAACTGGCAACGATAATGTGCGTAATGAAATTGAAATAATATGAAAAAGTATAGAATATAAAGAAAACCCCAAAAATTAATTTAACTACCGACACTTATATTCATCCAGTACACGAGCATGATACGTATTATATATGACAGCCTTCTGAATTATTCATGCTCGTTCGTATACTTCAACTCTAACTACGTTTAAATGCATAAGTGCGCGTACCTCTTATGCATGTCATATTTAGTTTTTTAATTCTTCTAAACTCATTTCATTAGTTCCACTCATTTCAGTTGATATACGTCGACACTGCAATTAATGATTTGGCCCGTGCCAAATTCGCTCGTCTAAACGCGACTTAAGTCACCTACTGTTAGATCGAAATCATTGCATATGAGTTTTTACTTTGTCAACTTAAGCATAGAAAAAATAATGAAGAGTCAAAATTTCTTTTCAATGGATTTTCTATAATTTTGATCTAAATCCAAGACATGCCAAAAATCTACCTAGTAAAATTTACAGCCCGTCTCGACTATCGACTATGGTAACCGAAAAGTGGCAATTCGAACAAATATATTTCTTTAAAAACAGGATTGTTGATGTTTTATAAATGACGTTATATTGGTTAAAGAATTTTGTTGATTTGATATAGGAGAGTGATATTTCAATTGAAAAATGTTGTTGATATTAATGTTGTTAACGTAAATTTACAAGTTCATCAGACAATATGTAATATTCCACATAGAAGAGTAAACTTCGATGCTGAAGACTTATATGATGCAATGGGACAATATTATTTACTGAATCCACTCATAATGTTATAACCGGACCATGTACGGTCAACCTTGTGATATGATACCTATAAGTAGATGATCATATAGATTTTAACCTTAAAAATGTCAAAGATAGTAAATGAAATTATTATAAAATGAATCGCCGATTTAGATAGATACTAATATATAAAATATATCGAAAGCAATGTTAATTGATTGGCGGTAGTTTTACTCTGAATGATAGGTATATTAATTGTTATATATTAGGTAAATTTTGTATGTTGATTATTGACAATTTTAGCCCGTGTGTGATATAAACAAAATGACGATGCCGTGTATAAAGATGAAAGGAAGTCACTTTATTATGTGTATGTAAAGTGTATATGTCCGTATTTGAAAACTGAGTAAAATGATGCATAAAGGCCTGTTCATATTACGTGGATGTTCTGTCAAAATAGGAACATCAATTTCTACGCATTAAAATATTGATCTTTTTCATTCTTAGAAACAATTTCTTTCCCTTTAAAGAACTCGTTTCTTTGTGACACTTTTTGGCGAGTAATTTGACGCGTCAGAGTATATCGTGGATATTCTGTTAAAATACCATCACCATTTTTTGGCGCGTAAAATTAGATCAGCTTCAACATGCGTGCTACTTGATTCGTTGCTACTCAGATTTCTGGTTTCCGTACGTATTTTGTCATTAAAATACACAAACTCTGTAAATGAAACGTGTTTTCTCATTTGTCTTAGATATTGGTCAAAATACACTTATACTTTTAGGCCTATAGTATTCGCCTATAGTATCTCCTTATACCGAAAACCTAGTTAAAATCAATCTTTAAACTAAGTTTGAAAGTATTTCCACCGTCAGTCGACCAAACATGTGGTGAGAATGGATTGACGAGAACCGTAAATATGGTAGCCGTGAATCTACTTACTCTCTGAATGCCGACATACCGTCGATATGAGACGCGTCAAATCACTCGCCAAAAAGTTACAAATAAACGAAAAGTAGTTTCAAAGAATGAAACAGATCAATTTTGACGCGTCAAAAATGATGTTTTCTATTTTGACTGGATCATTATCGTCAGGCGTATTTACACCAATCAACGATACTATTTTGGAAACGGTAAGCCTGACGAATTTGTTCGAACATACCACATAAATCTCCTCGTATGTAGTATGTAAGAACTCTGTCAATTTTCTATCTGGTAGGGTTTAGAAAAATCATTTGAGCATAATGTAAATTGTGTACAATATGGAAATAAAATGCAAACTTATTTCTATAAATTATAACCTATTTTTCAATGTTACTATCAACGAACATCGAGTGGAAGAGGATTTTACTAGTCTATTTCCAATCTCCGTAATTTCTGCCACAATCTTCTCTCGTCTATGTGTTTGGAGTAGTTAGAAATATGTTTGAAAAATTACATATAAATCTGTTTTGTGGATATTGAGTGAATAATTCATTTTTTCGCCGAGACTCTGATTGGGTTCATAACACGGTCTGATTTGATCACGGCGAACCGCCATTTATGCTCATTATCCTACAGTGCGTCCGGGGAGTGTTCCCTATAATCTATATAATAACTAAATCACCACACCAATCTAACGACGAAGAACGGTCATTTTCTGCCGTATTGGTGAAGTGAACCTTAGTTTCGTGCGTGCGTTCGTCCAGGTCTCTTCTTTCGACCGAACAATTTACCAAGTCTTCGATCGTGCACGCAGATAGGCTCGTCGTTACGACGGTCGGGAAAATAGAAAATTGGCTTTCATGGTCCATGATGAAATATACGAACTGCTCAATCAAGTGCTAATTGGTCATTATGAAGGTTAGCTACGGGCTATATTCTCATCAGAAGACTCGCTTAATCTTATTTGCTAGAAAGAGGTTTCAATCAGCAATATATCGAGTCTGCTTGTGTCTGCGCCACGAAGTCATACTGCAGGTTATTCATTGGCGTTGATAAACTCGCCGAGATGTTTCGTGCAATCTGTCACCGTAAACTTTCTAATGGCGACAACCAACAACTGTGTAATTTTCACCTACATCCGCTTTGTTTTGAAGGTAAGAATTTACGACATGAGATACTGAGGAGTCTCTAATTCCTGGTTACATGAGAAATAACAATTTACGTACTGTCTTCAAGGCGGATATTCTCACACAGGCATTATCGCATCGATGATACCTATATACGAATATGTTAAAGTTCGCCACAACTTCGCCCTAATCAATAGCAATAGACGACCCCCAGCAAGAAGTTCTATATATTGTGCATTAGCATGCGAGTAAACTTTCTGTCACACAGCCGACGCGGTCAATTTTATCCTTTCAGAAATTATTTTTAATGAATACTGTACGTACCCATTGTCTTAAGACATTACGCCAAGTTCCGTGAGAAGATAGCTAATTGATTGTTATATAATACAGGGTGATATATACATATAACTTCTCAGAATAGTCGATCGATTCGTACAAGACTGTGTCCGCACCTTCGATTGCCTTCTCACTTAACTTTGAGCCAGATACCTGACACATTTCAACTATTCCCTATTCGGATTTCACACATTTAGACATCGACATTCTAGCATCCTCAACTTTATCCACCTTTATATCAAAGGTTAACTGTGAACTTGTAAGCCCTATTCAGTATAAATGCATCTAAATGGTTTCCATTATTATTTCATACACCTTCTATTAATGTAATATTGCACTAAACTAAACTAAAAAGTACACTTTATTCAAAAACATCTCGTTACTTTAAGCCAACTTATTTTCTTCTGGGTGAATGATTAGAGGTAATTTATAAATGAATAACAATGGTTGCCATAACCATTTCATACATCACTATTTAACGCAACATCGCACTACCTTCTTGAAAATTATTAACACTTTATCAAGAAACATGTCGTTACTTTAAGCCAACTTTTTTCTTCTGGATGATTAGTGGTCATCTATAAATGCATCAAGACAGTTGCCATTACTATTTCATACACCTACTATTTTAACGCAATATTATACCAAACTACCCTCATGAAAAGTATAAAACATCTCGTTACTTTAAGCCAACTTTTTTCTTCTGGATGATTAGTGGTCATCTATAAATGCATCAAGACGGTTGCCATTACTATTTCATACACCTACTATTTTAACGCAATATTACACTAAACTACCTTCATGAAAAGTATAAAACATGTCGTTACTTTAAGCCAACTTTTTTCTTTTGGATGATTAGCGGTCAAGTTTTTTTCTGCTTCTCGTGCATAGAATGTAAAGTAAACGAATGAATATCGATGACATCATAGTACCTAGTAATGAAGAAGTTATCACTATGTAATGACGATCGAATGTCGTGTGCATGTATCATTCACTGCCGATCGATTAAGATTTTCGCACATGAGTTCAAATTAAGAAACTATCTCTCTGCCTCGGAAAGGTTCGATACATCAAACCATCGAATTTCGTTTCGCCAACGGTCTCAATACATGCGTTACTATAAAACGATACCCGTGTCTTGAGCGACCACGTGGACTGACACGATGGGACCTCGACCATCTGTCGCATCCAGAATCACCATTGATGAAGTAAATGCTCTCCAGATATGCGTCTATCAAGCATGAAATCCCCATCATTACGAACCAATACATGTAGACCGTCCATTCTATTCCCTTTGAGTTCGTGTAGCTGGTTATAATACTATATTTGATTGTCCGAATGAGTTCCAGGCGATCAAACTGGGCAAATCTCCAAATCGTCTTCAGATTCAATTGCAGCATAAAAAGAGACACATGAAAGATCGTTTCCTAAAGGGAAATCCATGTTACGTGGTAGGCAACAAAGAGATGACGAATAACGGATGATCTAAGTTTAAAATAAAACACCGAAAACTTATTTTCTCTCAGCAGCAAGACATATTTAAACAGTCACATGATAAGCCTCAAGGCTTTCATCTCTAAGATAAGATAGGATCGAAAAGAATAGATTTGAAAATTTTTACAGACACTCGCATGCGTAACTTGAAGCTGCATATAATGTACAGTCAGTATTCAGTAGAGAAATTTGCAAATTGATAAGCAACTCGTTAACTGTCAAATACATCCGCAAAAAGAGACACTTGAAAATTCTGTAACATTCGAATAGATTATTAATATTAATAGCTGAAAGTGTTCGTTTTTCATTAATCGCTTGACAAATCCGGCGCACCATCGAGTGCTTTCCTCGTCTTTTCAATGCACTTGTGCTGACTGGGAAACATTTTTCTGAATTTTAAGTCGCATCGTCGTCGTTATAATTGATGCCCTCTTCTCTCGTGCTATTAACTCGATGCCTGCGGCATTTAGTGAAGAGCAACATAAGACGTTCAAGTCGAAAAACCAATGAATTCATAAACGAAAATTCTCCGACGACGATGACGAATAAAAACGATCATCGAATGGTAGTTTCTCAACCAGCACACAGGATGTGTAAACGAATATTATGAAACCAATCGTCGTAGTGTAGAATCAGACATATCTCAAAATTATTTTCAAATAAAAATAATATCTAAGATGCTTGTTAGTTAGAAATCGTACATACATTGACATATTGTATACAGTAGCCTAAAATGACACTTTGGTATTATCACTATGCTCGGAAACATTCTTACATTTGTCACCATTTGGCCTAACCTTTGTTTTACAGAAATATAGATTCTACTACGAGTTTTAGTTGAGAACAAAATTTCGGTGACCAGATTTTCTTGTTCTCGCCTACCATGAGTAGACAATGTTGCTTCCCCCCCCCCACGTTATAATTTGACATTTGTAAAATGATTTTATCGATTTAAATCAGCGTAGTGGGTGGAAGCATATTTTTGCAATGGGTTTCCCAATTTCCCACTACAAATGTTTTAATTGGGGAGAATGATATTTATTTACTTAAATAATTACCCATTCCTCCATCAAAACAATGAAAATATAGATCAGCCTGCAATTTACTTTCGGAGCAGTTCAATGTATCGAAATTTCTAAAGCTATTGATAAGTATATTTAGTCCTCGAAGTCCAGGTGGTTTCCTATATTTGGGTCTAGACTAAAATAGCAACCGTATTCAAGTTTCCTATTTTTAAGTCCAATTTGACTACGGATTAATTTCAAATCTTCTTTTCAATGGCTAAATTCGGTGGAGTATGCACTTCGAAAGCAAAGTTACTATTGATGCCGACAAACCTAGAAATCCAGAAGTGGTTAAATGAATCCTGGCTTGCTTCCGGATTCTGTGTAAACTTGAGCTAAAAAATCACCCCAAGTCGCAGACACATTGACTCATTTTCTATGAATATGTTCGGAGAGCTAGCCTGTGTGTCGACATTATATTGATTCGTCTATGAGTTTTGGAACATAGTTTTCCTTGTATCCTAATCGATATCGAAAACCTTAGTAGATTTATAAAAATCATCATTTTCTCAAACGAAACCGCGAGGGCGAGTAAGAGCTTTGGATGTGAAGCTTTCGCGCACTAAGATGAAAGTTCAAATATCTTGTTCCTGGTGATGCCGGATACGAATTTCAACCATTACTAAGAACGAATATCAAAAATTGCGACGGGTTCTTGTCTCACCAAGTGGGTTGACAAATATCAAATGGACAGGATGCGTGGTTGTTTGAACGGAGGAATTTCCTTTCTGTGACCTTCTGTATCATATGTTTTGTGGGCAGAATTTCTAGTTTTAAACTACGTGGGAAGAAACTTTTGTAGAATTACTACGCGCTTGATAGAGCGTTATCAAGATACTTGTCTAATTCTATAATACTGGTAACAAGCCTGAGGCATTAGTGTGTGATATCGTCCTGCAGCGAATTATGAATGATAGAATTGATTCACAAACAACATGCGTGTTCTTACTGCTTATTTTGTAGATAAGACATACCATGAAAGGAATTATTCGTTATTTTCCCTGTGGGGTGCTGTGAGCATGTTGTATTCCAAGTATAACAAATTACTGCATCCTGCGGGGCTTTGTCCTGTAATAACTTTTTTTACCTCCCAATTCAACGCACCAAGCTTATATATGAATATCATAAGTTGAATTTGTATCCCCGAAGGTTTATGAATACGGGTAGTGCAGATTTGAAGAGCGACTGGAAAATGGTTCTGACCAAGTTACCAAAGCGACTTGTATGGCCAATTACCAATCTGCCTTCTGTACTCTTCTTGTCTACTTGATGATTGTCGTCGATTCAATTTCACTCGCCTTCGACAGTCTCGTAATCTAGGATAAGGACCGCAGTGTCTAAAATCGAATCAAAAGCTTATCACGGCGTTCACCACGAGTGTTCTCCCGAGTACTTGCAGATACAAAAGGTGCCCAGCGGCAACAATCTCCAGAGAAAAGCAAACACTTACTTCGGGTACTTCTTACATTGGCACAAGCCTCCACACATCGTAATTCTGTTAAACGTTGCTGTTTATTTCTTTTTCCTTACGCGCAAAATGACTTAAACGATGACAATGTTTATCATTTTTTCTTAAAATAAGAAAACGACTGAAGACAATAATTCTACAACGGAGAAGAACGGCATGTAAGTTAAAAAAGGAAATTGAATATCATGTTACTCAATGACATTCATGCGAGAGCTGAGGTTCTGCGTCTCGTATCGCATTTTCATTCTCCACGTTGAACTCACGTGCTAGAATTGAATTACAATATCGTGCATACAGCAACATTTTAAGACTTTTATGATTGATTTAAAAACACTATACATATTGCTCTCAAGTTTCCTACAATTTCATAAACTATTAAAGAAACTTAATATATTTTTATGCAGGAATATCATTATTAAATGAAAGTACAGTAAACTGTGGTTTATTTGCATTACTTGGGATTAGGGAATCTTGTACGAAATAAGTTTAAAATCCGAATAAAAGCGATCTAAATTAAGCGAGTTTTACTTTAATATCGGGATTGGAAGAATGAACGCAAATATTAGTTGACTCTGTTGGACAAAAATACGAAATGGCGGATGTAATAATTTATCGGAAATATTTGACTACAGGATTTCTAGCGGTTCGATAATTCTATTTAGCTCAGTAAGTTTCTAGTTTTCGTTGTGCAGTGCATCTTTAAATCGGTTATCCTTCTTTGACTTAATATCCGCTGCAATCATTGCTTCTACACGGGAATCAAAGATATTTTTCTTGTGCGCATGTCGATAAATTGACCTATAACACGTCCACACCTGCGGCTGAATTATTAAAGATGCTAATCGAGCCGGTTGCACGGCGTCCATACCTCGGGTCGATCTGTCGAATTATTTGTCCTTCCCGAATGATGTTGAATAATTAAAACGAATATTGTTTAGCTTTGAGAGAGAAGTGTAGGAATCTATGATGAAGATTGATTCGCATTTTATACGTCTCCTATTGTGAAGGAAGAAAGTCAATTCTTGTCATTGGTGACGTGGCAAAAACCAATGAGCACTGCAGAGAGCCTCGTGCGTATATACCCATGGTTACAACGTGACGGCTTATACCTCCATTAGTTTCATCAGACTTTAATTATGAACCTCTCTCACCTTAGGGCACGAAATCTGTTCAATTTAGAACCCAAAATTGTCGTTTCATTTGATGTAATTTTTTTATCAACCTTGGCACGGCACCATGCGTCGTGGAGTATCTCTGTATTTCCTGACCGAGATGAACTTTTTCTCTGAAAAAAGATTCAGAAGAAGTATGATTTTATTAGCCGATATTCACCAACGGCAGCCACTCGGAAGACCGACTCTGTTAACGGTTAAGTGAGCATCTAATAACATCGACAGACGTTTGTTCTCACAGCCTCATTATCAGAATGATCCTTAAACTTCAGAACAAATTTGCGTTGAATCATCGTCACCGGCGTCACATTATAGAGAATGCCAGGTAGAGATGGGATCGTTTCATTAGGAAAACTAATTTCGATTAAGTGTGCTCATGAATTCGTTTGTGTGGGTTGAGGTAATACAACCCATCGCATCGTTTACGAATATTTTTCTTCAGTTTACTATAACATTCATCTCAAGTGTGCAGCTGAAACTAAAGTAAATGACTCTAACGTGGGGTGACCGAAATGATAAGACGTGACTTGTCAGTGCGAGTCATAGTTTCATGGGATGAGTTTCAAATTGAACCCGTGGATTTTGTCTTACCATATTGTATGCCATAGATAATTGATGACCAAAATTATAATCCATTCATCATATAAGTATTTGGTTCAAACAATCCGTATTATCATGTTTTGTCTTTGTTTTGAATTACTTTCAAATGAATTAAAAAATTATTTTTCTGGTAATATCATATTTTTTCCTATAAATTACTTTCAGACGAATTAAAAACTGAACAAATGCCTTTTCAAATAAGTCCGTATGAAAACCTTTCAAAATCTTTTGCTGGTAATATCATGTTTTTTCTTCTTTTTAAATCATCACCCACATCCTAGAGTAGTATTCGTT
>JAYMFW010181691.1:0-26370 GCA_036785005.1 Tubulanus punctatus
TTGGTGACATCATTCTATTTATTCAGTTATTAGGATGTTGGAAGGTATTGCAGCATGGGTGTTGAATACTTACATTGGCGAATACTTAGAAAATTTGAATACAGATCAACTCTCAATTGGATTTCTTCAAGGTAGGCCTATATTTCTCCTATCTGTCTGAAGTTTTGTTTACTGGTATATCTGTATGAATTTCTGGTGTTAAATGTCAAATGTTAGTAATAAGTCTTCACTGTGATTCATCTATTCAGGTGCTCTTGAATTAGAAAATTTGCCTTTGAAGAAAGATGCACTGAACCACTTAGGCTTGCCATTACAAGTGAAATCTGGTAGGTATTTCATTATTTACTTCCATTTCTTATCGTATTTCTTGTCAGGTCTCAATTGAAATTGATGATATGCTTTTTAGGGTATGTGGGGCGTATAACTTTGAAAGTTCCAGTGCGTAAAATCAAAAGTGAACCTTGGGTTATTTCATTGGATAATGTATATGTAGTTGCTGGGCCAGTGACAGAAGAAAGGGTAAAACATTTCTTATATTGACGAGTTTCTAAGTCTACTGATATAGTCATGAATAATAATTTTCATTAATTGAACAATTACAGTATGATGAAAATAAAGAAAAAGAACGTGAAGAACAATCAAAGAAAGCCCAGCTTGACGCTTTAGAAAACAAATGGCAGGTAAAGATATCTTTATTTGAATACAATTGGTTCTTTCTTTTCATTAAACATGCTCATATGTGATTTTTTTGTACATGTATAATTTAAGGTGCAACATAAAGGTGTACAACAAGGAGAGTCATGGTTTAGTTATGCGACTTCACTGGGTACAAATATCATTGAAAATCTGCAGGTATATTTAGCATTAGATAATTTACTGAAGTTGACATGTGGCATAAGTTTGATCTACCTTTTTAATACCTATCATTTTTAGTTGAATATCAATAATGTACATTTGCGCTATGAAGATGATGTTACTATTCCTGGTAGTAGTTTTGCATGTGGTATCGTTATCAAAGGTCTCTCTGCCCAAAGCACTGATCACAATTGGGTAAGTTAGATGCTGACTTTGGATGCTTTTTTATGGGAACATTTAACATATTTCATGCGATACGTTTTTGTTATAGATCCCGAGCTTTGTTCGTCACAATCAATCAGAAACAATGCATAAACTTGTTGATCTCAAAGACTTCTCAGTATACTGGGATCCAGATGCACAACTGGTCGGTGACTTACCTCATGCTGAAATGACTGTAAGTTTGTGAATTCGATTTTGAGAAAATAGTATTCGATAGTCTCTAACAGAAAATGTATTTTGAGAAAATTAAGGAGATATCCGAACGTGTCTTCAGCTGATTTTTTGTTGTTTCAGGATTTTCTACAAAGAGGAGTTAGTCTTTCTGCATCTACACAGCATTTCAAGGTAGGAATATATTTTATACATATTGATTTATTGTTCTTATTTTGAACCTGTGATACTATTCTAAATCATCTTTGTAGGAACATGAATATATATTGGAACCAGTTTCTGCTCAAGCAAAAATGAAGAGATTTACCACTCCACTCCCTCTTCGGAATCCTAATAAATCTCGAATATTACTTGATATTCAACTCGAAAGTATTCCTGTCACTTTATCTGAGGAACAGCATAAAGGAATCATTCTTTGGTTGAAAGAATTTGATCGCCATGAGAAATACCTGAAATATCAAAAATGGAAACCAAAAGTTAAAGTCAAGAAAAAGTAAGGTTTCTCTTATTCTTGATTCCATTTCTCAATAGATTGTCTTACCTTTGTGTATTCCTATGTTTAGGGCCTGTTTACATTGGTGGTTCGCCATTAAGAGTGTACTAGTTGAAATCCAGGAAAAGAACAGACACAGGACAAAGGAATTCATGCTTCAAAGAGCAAAAGATAACGTATCATATGTGAGATCATATACAACTTATTTGGTGTCAGGATCTAAAGATGAATCATCTACAGTAAGAATTATTTATTCATTTGAATGTTTGGTATCTTTCTTCAGATCAATGATTTGGATATTTTGTATCATTATAGACTTTAAGAAATCAAATGGAGAACCAACTTTCATTTGATGAAATTCGAATCTTAAGGGAAATCGCAATGGAACGTGCTGCCAAGCAGATTTCACTAAAGCAAGTTGTAAGTACATAACAAAACAGTTGCTCCTTGAGTGGTATTTTGATGTTATAATGAAGATTATTTGTTCTTCAGGCTGTCCAGGCTGTTGACCAGTCAACAACTCAACAACAGAGGCAAGGTATGTGGCAGCGATGGTGGAGTTGGTATGGATACAGCTCTTCACAAGATATTCAGCTATCACAGGAGGATCTCGGTTTAGAGTCGAATGAAACCAGTATTGACACCTCAATACCACCACCAGAAACCGCTTCTGAACTAGGTAATGTACCATTTTGGTACAAAGAAATTTATCCTTTTTGTAGCTTTTTTGCACCATTTTATTTCCTGTTCCAGATCAAGAAGTTATGGATATGCTAACTGAATCAGAAGAAAACAACACATTGTTACGAAGAGATGCAGTTTTCCTGAATGTGAATTTCTGTCTCAAGTCAGGAACATTTAAACTGTTCAGTTCTATTGATAATGAAAGAACTGGTATTATTGGAGTGGAATGTTCTACTATTGAAATGAACTTTGAATCACGGCCTCGTTATAATGCCTATAAATTTGGGATTAATGTGGGCAGTATTCGAGTGAATGACATGTTTACTAAAGGCAGCCTATTTCCTGTAATTCTAGCTCCTCAGAAAAAGGTACATTGCTATATTTTTGTGCATTACTTGATGGGAACAGGACAATTCCCCCATCTTTATAAATTGATTTCAATGTGAGAAAAAGTATAAATTTATGTCATATTAGAGGTTAGGGTTAGGGTGAGTGTTAGGGTTAGGGTTAGTTTATTTCTTAAATTGTTCTTATCGTTTATTTCTTCAGATTGAAATAAGAGTGGGGAATTGTCCTAAATGCATATTTCATATCATATCCATGTACTATCATAATCTGAATTTTTCATCAATGAATTGCAGGATCGAGGTGCTTTGTTAAATCAAGGGTATCAAAATTTGGTTCCTGTACCAGAATCTGCTAACGAAGAAACACTCTTTTCTCTAACTTATGAGAAAAAGCCAAAAGACAGTATTGCTGACCACAGGTAATCAAATTATATCCTTATAGGTTCAATTCTGACTGTTTTCTTAGTTATGGAATGTTATATATTCTGTGAGCATTGATAAAATAATAGTTATACTCTATCTTATAGGTTATCTATCATCACAAAACCATTGGAAATGTTTTACAATCCAGCGGCTTTTGATCGGTTAAAGGCATTCTTCACACGTAAATATGTCTTACCATCACGCCATACTGAATTGAAACTGGCATCTGCCGCCAAAAGTCGATACGAACAATTCAAAAATGAAACCAAAGCCGGTATACAGCATACCTGGGAACAAATGTTAGAGGGAGAAGAAAAGGTTAGTACATCCATTAATATCTATATTTCATATTAATATTGATGAATTCACTTAAAAAGTTTTTGAGGGTTTGTCGACAATTTTTTCTGTATGGTGAATACTTGTTGCAGTTACAGAGGAGAAGATGGGCTATAAACCTGGATATTTCTGCACCCAAGATTCATATTCCTGAGGATTTTACTGACCCTAACACAACAATTGTGATATTCAACTTTGGGCACCTAACACTAAGAAATATTGGTCCAGCAGGTTATGCCTTTGATATGAAACGTGATGATTCTGAAGGTATTTCATGGTGCTTATGGAATTATTAGAATGTACTTCATAATCCTTCATCCTATTTCATCGTTGTTATTTTTTGTAGAAAACTTTGCCACACCATCTTCCACTCCTGAGGAAACTCTAGTTGAAGAATCACCTTCTCTTACTGAACTTTTTTCTGGCAGCTTCCCAGAAATAGCGATCAAAAATAAGATTTATGATAAGTGAGTTACGTTTTAAAAAACCTTACATTGTTCTTAAGAATTTCAATAATGAATACATATATAAATCCTCTTTTTTTAGATACTCATTGAATCTAAGTGATTTACAAGTGATGGTAGGTCGTGCTAAAGATAACTGGAGGCAAAGTCATCATAAAGGTTCTGGACGCTTGCATTTGGTCAACAGATTTAATATATCTCTTCAGTTCGAAAGGTAATGAATGAAATTTGAAATAGCCAATGAATCTAAAAAAGAAATATGATAATGTTTTTAAACTTTTTTGACCAATCCTTTCTTTCAGACGTCTTGTGTACACCACCGATCCACAGTTTCCTGCTACAAGTTTATCTGGATCATTGCCTGAACTTGTGATTCATGTTAATGAGCAGAAGGTAAGTAATCAATTAAGTTGATGACATTAGGGAATTATAAGTGTGTCATTCTAACTAAATTGATTTACATGCGTTTCAGATTCAAGCTTTGAGAATGTGTATGAATATGTTAATGGATCCAGTAGGAACTCCGACTAGTACAAAACCGGATCAGCTTCACCCACATGGCGACACTCGTGCTCATTCTTCTAGCAGGGCAGGGTAAGAACATTTCAGTTCAGATCCGCTTCTCTGTTAATGTTTGTAACACATGTATGTTGATGTACCGGCGTATTTGCATTTGTAGATTATCTGAACCAGATTCAGGTAGAGTTGTTAATGAAGAATCGCGATTACTTCTCAGTAACTTTTCCATCAATCAACTGAAATTAGAAATTCAAAGTCGAGGTAAATAATCATTTCAAATTGATCAAATTTACATGAATCATCCTTCAAATGACTGCAGTATTTTTCACTTTGTATTACAGGGCGTCCAGTAGCTGAACTCCAAGTGTCCGGTGCTAAAGCGAACTACACAAAACGACCTTATGACTCAGCGATGTCTCTGACTGTTCACAGTCTTCTCGTGGTTGATGCTATACAGACCTATGGATCTGATTTTGAATTATTAGTTGCATCTCATCGACTAATCAGGTAAGATATGATTACCAGGATTCAGTAATGATGTTAGTATATACGTGTATATTTCATCTTTCATCAATTTTGGATTTCAGTTTGGATAGTCGAAGTGGTAGTATTTATGGATCTGATCCTTGTACACCAGTGTCTCCACAATCTCCTGTATCTCCACAGTCTCCTAGTGACAGCATGATGAATCCAAAATCACTGAATCAAAGCAACAACAGTCTCAAATCGGCTCTGTCTAGTGCATTCCAATCTTTAGCTGGAATTAAAGCCAAACAGTCAACGCCAGTACCTCACTCTGTCAATTTCTCTACATCTCCTACAAGGTAAGTGAAAAACATTGATTTCTGTTATATTTTGGTCCTTTCAATGTAAAATTTACAACCGACCTTCAATTTCATTTTATCTTTCATTTTAGTGCTACTTCACCACGGTCACCTGATTTCACTGAATATACATTCCAACCTATCAAAGTGGAGGGTGACCAGGAGGCGTTGATTACTATTGAATTTGATGTAACGAGTCCGCATTGCCCTGCAAACCCCACGGATGAAACTATACAAGTGATGAATATTCAATTTAACAGTCTTGATCTGATTGGTAAGAATTTTTTCATTTCTGGTTCACACTCTTAGTCCTGATAAAGATCTCTCAATAATAATTGATATTCTTTGATTTTAAAGCTAATCAGCAGACATTAGTTGAACTTCTAAGTTTTGCTAATCGCGTTATGCCTCATGATTCTAATGGTGAGAATAAGCAACAAGAAACTAAGGCAGCAGATGTAACAATAGATGAAATTATGGTACGTAATAAAATTGTTAATATTTTGTTCCAGTATAAGTTTTCAATTAGATCCTACCCTAACAATGATCTCTATATTTTCAGTCATCTACAAGAACTGAAGTGACAGCTGAATTTCATAGATTGAATATTCTATTGATGAGGGCCTTGACCGTTAATGGACAGTCTATTGGTAAAAAAGTAGCTACGGCTACCCTTACTGGAGCTAAAATACAAGCTACATTAGGTAAGTAATCGTGACATTAAAGAGGTCAATATGAAATTCGTAGATTTGTAAAAACTTGAAAGATTGTTGTATTTTGTTTTAGGTAATATTGTTGAAGTTCAGGGATCTCTTGGAGGGCTGCAACTGATGGATCTTACACCAGAAGGAAGAAAACATCAGAAAATATTCACAGTTGGACAGGATCCAATCAGTACCGTTGACACGAATATTTCAATGGTTCAGTCATTTCATCCTGACATGTATAAAACTGCTCATGAATCATTGTTACATGAAATGGATGATACCGAGCATAAAGCTTTCAAGTTTCACTTGTGGCAAGTGAAAGCAGGCACATCTGGGATCAGAAATAGTGGAGTTCCCTTATCTCCATCAGTACAAAACTGTCCATTGTTTGAAGATGACTTGGTGATGGAGGACACTGTATTTATCTTGCTACGTATGGCTTCGCTCACATACACCCACTCTCCGAGACTGTTACATGAAATGTCAGAATGTGCTACAGAATTCAAAGATTACATGAAAAGTGTCGCTGAATCTTTGAAATATGCTGCAACAGATGTAGCAATGGGATTGATGAACAAAAAGTCTGAGTTATTAGGTGCATCATTCTATGGAAGCACATTGAGTTTAGATGTACCTGGAATAAATAGAAGTCATACTTTATCTATGAGTCTTGCTGAAGACGTGGACAAACTAGACATTGACGATCATACTGAAGTGAATATTAAGATTGATGCATTATTCCAAACTCCGATTGTTGTGATGCCAAAGACTCCGAGTAGTTCAGAAGTGTTAGTTGCTCATTTAGGTCAGATAACCTTGTGTAATGCTCCTCTTCAGGAAACACAGTCTGTTTATTTCAAATCAATGGCTCATGATGAGAAAGAAAGACTATACCTTGAGATTCGTGATATGAGTTTGTATTCAATGGATATTGATGAAGTGAAATCACGTTTAAACATTTCTCAAACTCAATTATACTCTCGAACTGACATTGGTTACCAGATATTACATGATACTTTGATAGAAATGACCATCGAGAAAATACCTGCTCCTTTACTGTATGTAAATCAAAGTACTGATTTTGACTTAACATTTGATGAAGATTTTAGTCAACCATCGCAGCAACAAGATGATGATACCAGTTTGGAACAAATTCTGCCAACATTCTTATTCAAAGGTCGAATAGTGAATAGTTTACATTTAAGTCTGTCTAAAACTATTTATGAGCAGATTTTGAAGACAGTTGATAACTTGACATATAGTGAGGATTTTTATGATGAAACGCTTTCACATCAAGAATCTACAAACTCTGAGTCGGTTCATTTAGATGACGAGCTTGAGGAAGACCAAAAGAGTTCAACAAATCTCTCTGCTGAAGCCCAGCCAACGATGTCATCAAAACAGCCTGATATGATCATCAAAGCAAATTTCGACCTTCCTGTTTTTAATATAGAAATGGAAGGTGATTTTGGAGAAGGAAATCAAGGCTTAGTGAATATTTGTTTACAAGAATTCAACATTGTTTTGAAGAAGTTGAATACCTACAGTTCAGAATTTGTGGTGTCATTAAAAGCATTGGAAGTTGAAGATTTGTTCCAGCACCCGGAATCCAAGCATCGTCATTTAATGGTATCCGCTGCTGAAGACAAATCGACATTTGACAGTTCAAAGTTGAAGCCATATCTATCAACATCTTGTCCTGATAGTACAATACCTGCTACTGATACGCAGTTACCGTCTTCATTACCAACAAGTATGTACAATATCCATGGTCACACAGTGGATTCTACTGAAACTGATTCTCACTCAGAAAACCAAGGTATTCGAATACCATTGTCATCTCATAAACATTGTAGGAGCATGAAACCTGATACTAAAAGGTATTTACCAGCTAATTTCAAATACATGCTCTATTATTGACTTATAAACATTTCAAACATGAATATTCTTTCTTTTCTAGTTCCCCAATCTATCCTTGTACACCTCCTCCAAGTCGCCAGGATTCAGTTGAAAATCTAGATGGAAAAGATAATCTTGTTCAGATCAAGGTTCTCCTGATTGACAATAAGAGACCTGAATATATCCACAAATACAACAAGGTAATATAATCATTTCTTTGTTATTTGTGTTCAACTCCTGATGTATGGAATTTGAATTCAAATTTCTAAAATCTTTCAGACAAATCGATTTATTGATATCAACTTCAACTGTTTGGACACATGCCTCAATCTTCAAACTTGGGTTGTACTTCTCGACTTCCTGGGATTAGGTGCTAACATACATGATCAAGATCTCTTGGATGAAGAAGTTAAAACAGCTATGTCTGAAAACATAGAATCAACTCCAAAGAAACCAATTCGTGAGTTTACCTCTCAAGAGTAAACATTCAATGTTATGAGAATCTCTACAACAAATCTTACTTTCTTTATATTTGTTCTTTCAGAAATAGAACCAGATGGTGACATCATCAATAGTGAAATAAACCTTAAAGTACAGAGCCTCAGTCTTGTATTGAATAAGCCAGAATATGAATTGGCGAAGGCTAACATATCAGCTTGGTCATCACACCTGACTCTGAGAGATAATAACTTTCATATGGTTGGCGAATTAGGCAGTATATCATTATTAGATAATAGTCCACACGGTGAACTATACAGAGAACGCTTTATGACAGTGGGAGATCAGGCCCTTGATTTTGATGTGTTCAAGTAAGTTGATTAAAAACTCGACTAACTTATATTTAAAGTACAAGACTATTGAACCAAACTGAAAACTGCTGTTTGTTATAGATATGGTACACCAGACCCAGTAAATCGACGTCCGTGCGATGTCAGTGTTAAAGTTCGTATGGCTTCTGTTCGTTATTTACACACCCAGAGATTCTGGTCAGAGACCCTAGCATTTATTCAACACTTCAATCAATTACAAGATGTGTTAGGAAGAATGAGAGCCGCATCTGCTGGGAAAAAGGTACATTGCATTAATTTTGCCTTAGGCCAGCGAGATGTCTATTTGTCAATCAAATGTGAGTGGTGCTAGAGATGAAGATATAATGTTAGCTGACGAACATGTACACCAAACACACAAATGGATTATAATAATCTTTTTCTATATAATTTATTTTCATGCTCACCCTTCATAGACTAATAGAAAGCTTGCTATATTTTTTATCTACATTGATTATAAGTTATATTACTGTATTCGCGTGTTTCAACTTACAGATTGCAGAGACCGCTCAACGTGGATCTAGGATATCATTAGATATTGAAGCAGGCTCTCCAGTAATTCTAATCCCTCATAGTACAATCTCAACAGATGTACTAGTTATGGATCTAGGCACATTGACTATACGTAATGGATTCTTAGTCAGTGGCCAGCCGGGGACAATATCAATTGCTATGAAAGATCCATTTGTCGATGACTATGATGAAACTAATGATGATTGGATCAAAGAAACAATGCATACTATGTCGCAGCAAGATTCTCATGATATGTTAATGAGTTTTGATAGTATGCAAGGTAGCAATGAAAATATGGCTTCGTTGATTGGTAATGCTGATTATGTCATTATTGATGATACACTTGAAGTACCATCTCCAAAGACAGAAGAATCAAGCATTGCAGCATCACTTGACCTATTTGAAGGCAATTCAATGACGCAAAGTGTCTATGGTAGTTTGGATCATGATGAAAGAACAGATGCATTCACTCCAGCTGGATTAGTAGATAGTACACCTCCCAGTCGTGGTCATACCTCCCAACCTCCGTCCAAGGAATCCAGTCAGTCTGAAACACCTGATCAATGTAAATTAACTGCCGATGAACGCAGAGCTATGTTTGCTGGGCAAAACATCACACGCTCGCAAAGCATAAATGCATATAGATGTCTTCTGGATGTGATGTATGTGAATTTAGTTGATATTGATTTGTATTCTGCTGAACGTGTTCCCAGAAAAAACAATGATCATCACATCGAAAATGCTATGGCATTTCCTACACATTTTATTCAGCAAAAAGTAAGTTTATTTAGATTATTTCAGTTTTACAGTAGACCCTGTTCTATTCAAATCTGTCGAGACCTCAACAATTTGTTCAATTTTAAAAGAACTTATACGGAACCAGAAAATATGATCATCATACATCGATTTGGACTGCAATTTGAGTCAGTAGGATTCAAGTTGAGCGGAGTCTACTATATTTCATTATACAGGTTCTATACCTTATCTACATATACAATTGTATATCTTTTTTAGCGAAATAAACCAATGAAAGAGAAATGTGTATTGAAGTTGCAAGTCGAACGTAACTTGGAGGGTGATATAAGTCATACGTCACCAGATTTAGCCGTGTTGGGAATGCTCTCCGCTGTACATTTTTGTATTGATCTTGACCAGTATAAACTAATAAGAGGAATTCTTGACCATAACTTTGGTGAACCTTTAGAGGAATTTCAAACTCCTGTGATGACAAGTTTACAGGATCCAAAAATCAATGTAAGCTTAAACTTCATGGTTTTCATATCTCTTGATGTCGTATATATTCAGCCATATATATGTATTTCAACCTATGTTACGACTTTGTTTCAGACAATTCTGAGTGGTGAAGTGTGGAAGTGTGTGTCAATGAATATTGATCTTCTGAATGTCAGCGTAGAACTTCTGACGTTAAATGACTACAATGAATGTCCATTAGCTCGTCTTGATTTTATCAAATCTCGATTAACGTATGAAAGTTTTTCTGACTTCTCGAAGGATGTTGATCTTGTATCACGTGAAATTCTTGCCCATGACACTAGATACAGAGGTAAACTTGCAGTCACTTGACATGAATTGATATGAGAAATTCAAATGGTTTGTACTTCTTAAGTAGAACTTAATTTTACTTTAACCAGCGTTCCTTTATTCTTCAGATTCACCTGTAAATACTCGCCCAAATGTGTTCAGTAAGATTTTACAGCCAAGTATTGTGAAAACAAATAGGAACACCTTACAACTAGAGTTGCATTATCGTAGTACTAATGATTGTACTCGATTCACTATACTTCTGAACAACATGAGGCTGATGGGCATCTTTGATTGGCTGATGCGTGTTCAAGACTTTATACTCACAAATCCTGATAATCCATATGAAAAGAGTAAGTTAAGAATTTTCATCTATGATAAGTATTTTGGTGTAAACTTTTGCATCTGACTTATTAAATCTAATTATTATTTCAGATGAATATTTGGACCCTCTGATGGGGAAGTCTACAGTTTATCAGAATTTGAAAGCTCAGACTCTTGGTGCTCAAGCTACTGAACGCATTGTCACAAAGAGGGCCCCAATCCATGAAAAGGTAATCCAAATGAAATTAGTTCTTGCCTCTTGATATTGACAAATAAATAGCAGTTTTGGTCATCAACATAGCACATATATGATTTCAGCCGAAGGATATACCTTTTGAGATGAAAGTGAACATTACTGAGACAGACATTGTTGTGGTTGAAAATATGGCATCTCGTGACACGAATGCAGTCATACTGAAGGTAAATATCAATTGTTCAATATCCCTGATTGTTTAATCCTATCTATTGGACTTAAATAACATGGAATTGTTTCAACTCAAGATCTTTAATCCAAATATGATTTCATTCATTTTGTAGATGACTGCTGTTCTTGCGTACAAACCAAAATTTGTAGAACGTCCATTGTCAGCCAGTTTGCAGAGTTTAGAAGTATTCTCTTGCTGCTTATCATCTGAAACTGAAACAGCGTTATCAATTATTGATCCAATGACAGTAACAGTTGAACTGCACGGGTCAACAGGATTTGATAAATCATCACCGTCTGGATTACTAGATGCTACTGTTGATGAAGATCGGCCGCCTCTACTTGAGGTACTGACATTTGAGAAATTATACGTTTGAATTGAATTCTTTCAAATATAAACCCTTCATAAAAGAGTTTTGTTGTTACAGATAAGTTTTAGTGAATTAAGCATACGTCTCTCCTACAATGATATTCAGTTATTCATGGCAATAATGAATTCATTACCAAATCAAGCAAGTCAAGCTAAGAACAGAGTTTCCGACCCTGAATTTGGTAGGTTTTTTGGCACAATTTATGAAACTAACCAGTACATTTGATCAGAATTTGTCACTAAACATTTCATTACTAACGCATTTCAGATGATGGTGTGGTGAAATTAATGAATTTAGGATTCAAAAGGAGTGACTGTGAAAGTGCCATGAAATTCAACCAGAACAAGATGGATGATGCTGCATTGTGGCTTACACAGAATGTCGCTAACGTTGCACAAGATCAACGCGACAATAAGTCCTTTGAGTTATCAGGAATTGAGGTGAGTTGCATACAAAACCTTTTTTGAGAGACTTCATGTACATAATTGATTTAAATTCATATTTTGTTTTTAGATGAAAGCAGGAGTGATTAGTATATGTTTAATTGATGATTGTCAAGACGCTGATATACCTCTTGTAGAATTATCAATATCAGGTGAAACAATACTAAATTCACACTCAGTTTGATATCGGTTTAGTGTTCATTTGCTTTAATCATATTTCCTCTATTGTAGATGGCCGGTATCTACAGAAATTAACTGGAAAACTAGAAGGAAGTGCTATGGCTCGCCTCTCAGCTAATTACTATAACAGAATATTGTCTGGATGGGAACCATGCTTAGAACCTTGGCAGTAAGTTTTCTATTCCACTACAACATTATATTGATGTCTTACGATTTAAGCTTATTGTTATGAGCAAAGTATATGTAAGATATGTTTCTTTTCAATTCAGATGTGACATTCAATGGAGAAGATCTGTTGAACAAGAAAAACCAAAATATGCTGTTCATGTTCAAGGTAATTACACAAGTACATGTACTATGTAAATGCCCCGGGGTTATGTCAAAGTTGAGATTCCCATTTTCCTTATTCAATATAATTTCAGCGAATGATGTTCTATGTTTAAATGTGACATCAGTATTTGTTGATCAGTACTATAAGACAAAAACCATATGGACTGAAGATTACTACAACAAAAATAAGTATGTTTCAAATATTGAACTCAATTCTGATAATAAATGACATGTCACTGAGAAATAACTAATGATTCTGTTTTTTTAGGGAAAAGAAAGATAAAGGTTTGAACCTTCTTGGAAATCACAGTCGGCGTGTTCCCTTTACTCCATTCCTTCTGAGGAATAGAACTGGTGTTAAACTTTATTTCTCAACAGTCACATCAGTACCATCAAGGTAAGACTTCAGCATTATATTCTATTGAAGAATTATTGAATAGAATTCATTGTTATTTGCTTGTTTGCCTTAAACTTTTCTTACAATAGAGCTGTTCCTCGAATCAATGATGGCCACTACAGAACGAGTCAATGGAAACAAGTTGATCCTGGTGAAGATATGCCTTTCATGTTTGAGGGCAGAGATAAGATTCGGCATAAGGTACTTTTTTATTCATCAATAATCTTCATGTTTTTTTTGCTTTTAATGAATATATGCTAAACGTCAATTTTCATGTCTTGCTTCATGGATTCAATTATTGATGCACATTTTCATCTGTCACTGCACAATTATGTTATTAAAAGATCCATCAGAGCTGACATGTAAAACTGGGATGTAATGCATGTAAAGATAATATTGAATACATATAATTAAAACAAGTGTAAAACTAACAGTAGATGTAGAACAGGGTTAATTATGGTTAATATAAATGGTGTCGGAATCATATAATTATCTACTAGTATAGAGAGATGATAAAGAACAAGGCTCTATAAGTAAAATAGTGTAATTTGTCAAATGTACATGTACGATTCTTCAATTTCAGATGTTTAACTTTCTCTATATGCAACATAGAGTCCTAGTGAGTGACTGAAGCTTTCATATTTTTTAGCCCGATACTAATATGTTTGAAACTCTTACGCCTGTATCAATGTATTCATCAATAGTCCATAGTTTGTCTGGGAGAAGATTTTGTCCTTTTTCTTATTTGATTATGAAACATTTTATCGGTGTATGAAAGAGGTGAATGAAGGTTTTTGCCCATTCATGCATTCCTGTTCTGTGCATTCATCTTAACTGTTTTTTCATCGCTAATTTTTCAAGGGTTTGTGATATCAACTGAGTGATTTTATCATTTTTTCCCTGCGTTGGGGATTGTTTGATGGCTTATCTAATACAGCTGATAACTGTGATTGCATTTTTGATGACAGGTGAAAGAGCTCTCTGCATTTGAAATATCTAAATGATTTACTAAAACTGAAGTGTTTATCTTTTTCGTCTAAAAATATTGTTTCTGCTTCTGCTTGATTTAATGAATTAATCGATTTTTTAAGGCACACTTTTATGAAATATATTAGGAGCATTCTGTGTGTTTTAACATTGTATATAGAATGAATAATGGGAGAGCCAATTAAAAAATCATTGATTAATGATAGATATAACCCACCTTTGTATCATACATCTATATGTCACTTGTTTAGTCTTCATCATTCTGTAACACTTTTCTTATTCATTGTGTTATATTCTCATTTCCAATGTTCGGATTTTACAATTTTTCCATTCTGTTACATTTACATGTTTCATGTCAACATTTTCAAGAGTCATTACTTTCTATTTTACTATTTATCCTTCTAATAATAATCAACAAAATTGATTATTCATTATCAGAATTCACACCAATTGAAAGTTCATCAAGTTGTAGTGAAGTTAGATGGCTGGTACAAGACAACTCCTCCAGTATCGGTCGACAAGATTGGAATATATTTCAGGAGTTCTCGACCCGAGCATAACAAGTCATCCAGTATAGTAAGTATAGATTCTAACCATTGCCACTTATAAATCATTTTCATTTGCACTGTGTAAATACATGTGAATTACTGTTTTGTTTTTATAGTTTTGTCCGGATTCGGGCAAAATGCGAATAGTGTTTGATGTTAGTTTGGAGGGAAGTGCTAAAAAGGTGATTACTGTTCGATCGGCATTACTCATCAAAAATAAAATCACTGAAACAGTTCAGGTCAAGTTTGAAAGGAAGGAGCCAAAGGCTGGAGGTAAGTGCTGGTTTTCTCCAGTTTTCTATTCAACTATTTGCGCATAGATTTACCGATTGACTCTCATTTGAATATGGAATTATTTTAGAGCGTCCATTGTGTCTGAAGCTTTTACCTGGAGAAACATTACCTGTGCCTATGACACATGTGCACCATCAAATCTGGGCGCGTCCACTTGGTGATTGGTCAGTTGACTTCTGTAATAAGCCCATTCATTGGCAACATGTAACTAGACCTGGTGATACACGCGACTCATTACGATCTTGTTCAACATTTATGGATGAAGAGCCAGTTTTCAGGTACTGAGAATATCCTTGAAATTCAAATCGGTAAAAATGATCATATTCAATATACATGTATTTTATGGAATTTTCTTTATATTTACGGATACAGGTTTTGTGTTGCTGTCAAAAGAGAGACATACCCAGCTGATATTCTGACAAAAGGACAAAGTTCAGAGAATTTTTCTCCCGGTCATGCACTTACTATAACTCCTCCTGTCATCATTGAAAACTTACTTCCAGTTGAACTAGTATTCTATTTCAAAGGGACTGATGTACACGGTGCTATCAAACCAGGACAATCTGCCTCATTTTATTCTGTAAGTAAAGGTTTTATTCCTTGAAAAATCTGCATTTATTGTAATATTAATTGTTTATGTACCGATGATTGTTTTTATTTCTTTTTACAGCTTGATCTTACTCAGGCTCTTGAACTTGGATTAAACATGGAGAATTTCCCTCAATGTCGTGAATTAGTAATTCCACCTGGCACGTCTGACTACATGGTAAAAGTAAGAGTGATAGATTCGCAAGGTCGACTCCTCAATATTACAGTATTCATAAAGATTGGCGAAGGTGGATCACTTAAGGTAATTGATTATTTTCATATTTAACTGGGATGATTTGTATTAGTCATGTCTACCTGATGTTGAGTTGATTAATCCCATCAATTTACAGCTATCCATAAGTGTTCCATACTGGCTAATCAACAAGTCTGGGCTTCCACTCATATTCCGTCAAGAAAATGCTAAGAAAGATGCAGCTGGACAGTTTGAAGAGCATGAACTCGCTCGAAGTGTTGCTCCATTACTATTTAGTTTCACTGATAAAGAGGCTCCATATCTGTGAGTTATCAATCAGTCATTAATCACCACATACATACAAATCGAATTACTAATACATTTTATGATGTGTCTATTGTATTTTAGATGTACAATGAGGGTTGGTAGATCTGTACATGAAACTCGAACTGTTGCCAAATGGTAGGCTGTGAATTCATTTACTCATAGACAAATATGGCAAGCTACAATACAATTTATTATTTTTTGTTTTAGGTGTCAGAAGTTTACTTTAGAACGAGGTGTTGGTATGCGTCAGCTGCATGTTGTACCTAGAGAAAGCAATAGACCTGATTGGTAGGTCCTTTCAAAGACATCGTTTATGTCAATTTAGTTGTAGTTATTTCCTGACTTTTCGTCTTTATTCTTTCATCTTAGGTTTTGTAGTTTAACTGTTATAATACTTTAATACAATTTCAAATCATTATTTTGAGCTATGAAATTGATTTTACAATTTCCAAGTACTTTCATATTGCAGTTCTGTCCGATATAAGTAAGTTTGGTGTTATGTTGTCAGTTCTTTATTTTTGTTACAATCTGAAGATTATTTTCTTGCTTAAGTTTGTAGTAATTCCTACAACCAAGAACATTTCCAAAAAGTCTGTCCTTGTGTGATCGTGTGTGTAATGTAGATAAATTAGATGGAATATCACAATTTTCCCTGTGTCCAATATACTGGTACCTCCTCAAATTAAAAAAAAATTTGGTATCAGATTTGCTTGATTAATCCTCAGTTTTAAATCATGTTCCGCACTAAAATGGTTCACAAAAAAACTAGTTCTCTTCAATAAATTTGTCCTTGCTTTTGGTAGAATGTTTTTTTCAGCTTTGATTGCTCAAAGTAGGATAGGCTACATGCTATTTGATTTTGATAAACAAATGATAATCAACATGTTTCTACATTGCGTTATTGCAATTAATTTGAAACCATACATCAAATTCAATTTACTAGTTAATTTTGTCAATTGCCCTCAGAAGAGTGTCCATGATATTTTCAGGGTCTACAATATTGGTATAGAGGTACAGCCAGGTCATGGTCGTTACAAGAATACAAATATAGTGACATTCTCGCCTCGTTTCCAACTCGACAATCGAACCAGTTTCAAATTAGCTTTTGCTCAAAGACACTTGGCAAGGAATGATGTAAGTTAATAACTTAACAAATTTCAGTAATCCATCTTTTACAAACAGCTGCAAGTGTAGAATATGTTTATTCTTTGTCTATTATCTAGGATGAAAATAATCCACAAGGTCACTTGACAGCAGTGCCTAACTGTAATCTTCCATTTCATTGGCCAAGACTTGATCTAGATCAGTTGCTGTGTGTCAGCAAAATTAATGATCCTAACTGTCAGTGGTCTGGTGGTTTCCGTATTGATAAAGTTGATTCATTTCATGTTAACATGAGGTAATTATTAAAAACATAATAACCTTATTGAATGATTAGCCTGTTATCTTTTTCTCTATTGAATAAAATTCATTTCTAGGGGTGAAAACAATTTGAGTAGTTTTCTGCGTGTAGAAGTTGTGTACCAAGGCTCAACATTTTATGTTGTCTTCACTGATGCTGATCAGATGCCTCCTCCCTTCCGAATTGATAATTTCTCTGAGGTACGAGACTTGTTTTCAGTTAAACGATTCATCTTTGAAACATGTTTTTGGTATGAACTGGCAAATGAATTTTGTTATAATTCTTTAGGTCCCCATAAAATTTTATCAAAAGAATGTGATGGAAGATCGGTTACGGACTATCATAAAACCTCATTCATCTCGTAAGTCCAACAACAATATTCAATCATTTTTCAAAAAAAAAGATTTTCTGTACATGTATTCAATGACATCACTATTTTTCAATTCAGAGTCGTATGCTTGGGATGAGCCAACATTAGCTCCACATATAACACTTGGTGTACAAGGAGGAAGTACTATGGCTACTTATAGTATGAAATCCCTTGGAGATGGAGATCAGTTGTGCTATGAAAATTTCATATACATAGCCTTTTCTCATACATTCAGAAGGTAAAGTTTTACTCTCAATTTCTGACATCAATATTCCGGTATGTTAGATCAAAGTGTAGATAATCTATACCGTATTTGTTTCCTTAGCAAAGAGAAGGATGATGTGTCTCATCATAGTTGGGCAGGATTTGACAAAAAAGTAGAAGCACAGGAATTAGTGTTGGATGTTGTCTCACAGAACATGGTTGTACTTAAACGAAAGGTAACTATTTTTCTCATTTCTCAAGTCAGTATGTTTTCATGAAATCATCGTTATAATTTTCAAATTAATGGCATATTTTTAAGGAACCAGGAAAACGATCGCAGTTATGGAGAATGACAAGTAGTGGTAGATTACAGCATGAAGGCTCGGCGGTTCCTCGGTATCCCAATAAAAAGGCAGCAACTCCTGACACGACTCAATCTCTCGTACTAGATATAGCAGATATTGCTCCACGTCCTGGAGCTCCTGTCAGATTGATGTTACGCAAACTTGATGAACGAAGGAAATCTACTCAAACATGGATATTCACAGAAGTATGTATCCAATATTTCATTTGGTACATTGATCATTAATAACGCCTTCATTATTTGTATTCACATTTTATTTTCTTCTGTAGGATGGTCGACTAAGATGTGCATCAGGTGGACAATTATACATTCAAGCTAGAGGTGGGACAGCTGCTCTCTGTAGTGGTAAGACAAATGTTCCTAGAATTCATTATGTTGAAAATACTTTCTTCAGTATCGTTTTAAGATGGCTTCATTCATTATCCTGTAGGTTGTGAGGTAATTATTGGTCCATGTAATATGCCTATTGGGCAGAATGAAGAGGTTCCGGTTCATATGGCTGTATCTCGACAGAAGTTACGTCCAGGTTCTGGGTTATTAACAGTACGAGTAGTACCTGATGGTCCTACTAGAGTACTTCAAATAAAGGACGTTGCACACAAGGTAATTATTTCATTCATGTATATTTTTAAGAATTTTGAACTTCAAAAAATGATGATTTTCTCGATGTATATTTGAATTTTTAGGCTTATGCTCAGTCGACCACACCAGTGAATGATTGGGTTGTAATACACAGACAGCAACCATGGTCTAAACCAAGTATACCAAATGAAAGTGTCAGTATTGATGAAGTTATGGACCCTGGTGCAGATTTACAGGTAAATATGCTGATGATATTATATCATACTTCTATATTTCCTTTGTAGCAGATAATGACTTAATGACTTATGTGCTTCGTTTTTAGTTCTCCTTCCAACTTCAAGGCCTTGGTGTGTCATTAGTAAATCATGTACCTGAAGAATTGATCTATTTACACATGGAAGAAATACAAATGGAATATGTGAGACGAGATGGTGAACAAACGTTGGAAGTTCTCATCAGAGATATTCAGGTCTGAATTTTGTTTTATGTTTGTGGCCTGGCTTGATCCATCATGTTATTTCCCTGTATGTATAAGGGATGGTACAATTTTCATTTATTTCTTTTTGTAGATTGACAATCAACTGCTCGACTGCCTCTGTCCAAATGTATTATTTGTGACGCCTGCTCATAGAAAACAGGACACAAATCAAGTAGTACCTGCCCTTCATCTCTCATTTAATAAAGTACCTGATCAGGGCTGGCATGCAGAAATATACCGGGTATGCTGACATAACAATATCACTCTTCTTTTTTACTCCAACATAAACTATTAATTTAATGAATTTTTTGTCATTTTCAGTACTTAGTGGCAAACCTATCCAAAGTTACCATTCTTGTCGAAGAAAAATTATTATGGAAACTATTCCAGTTCTTTGGCTACGATCAAACTTCTGATATGGATAGATTTGAGGAAGGGGAATATGATAACCATAGGTATATTGATATCTCTATAATTTATCCATCAGTTGTATAATACTTCAAAGAAAATATTTTTTTATCATTTTGAGTTTGTTCTGTTTTAGAATTGTGACTGCAGCTACTTCAGTACAAGCAGTACGTTATTATTTTGGAATCCTGAAGATTGTCACCAGTCAAGTTATACTAAGCATGTTAACTACAAGTAAACTGCCTCCTGACCTCCTCGCTATAAAGAACGCATATAATCTTCCTTTAATCAAATTTGAAGAGGCGAAAGTTGAACTGGGTATGTTTTTGTATTGCAATTGTACATAAGATGTATACTGTTTATACATAGACTAATGTTTACATAGTTTGAAGTTTACATTTTGTATTATAGATCCATTCATTCGAGAACATCCATTTGAGAATGGACAGTTTCTCATTGACTCAGTACAACTTCACTACACTGAGGTAAGTACTTCATTGATCTCGCTGCAGACTGTCTGATCAACTTGAGGTGATTCATCTTAACTCTTTACTTTATCTCGATTTTTCAGGAACTGAAAAGCCAAGCTGCCAAGATTCTTGGCTCTGTTGATTTCCTAGGCAATCCTCTTGGATTGTTTAATGATGTCACAGAGGGTATATCTGGTCTCGTTAAAGATGGAAATGTTGGAGGACTTTTCAAAAACGTTACCCATGGTATTACCAACTCAGCAGCTAAGGTTGGTGTAGATAATTACGCGAAAATATCCATTTTCATCTTGAACAGTCACATGCAATATTTTGATGTTTCAGTTCACCGGATCATTGTCAGATGGTTTAAATACGGTTTCAATGGATGAAGAGCATCAGATGCGTCGTGAGACAATACGTCAACAAGCGTCTACTAGTAGTGATCATTTTGTAGCCGGTGTTAAAGGTCTCGGCTACGGTTTGGTGGGAGGTGTAACAAGTATTATTACGCAGACATATAATGGTGCATCAAAAGATGGAATAGAGGTAGTTTTTCATACATGTGATTCACAACATCAACCAATATTTATAATTACCTCATTTAAAGAATTGGTGAAATTATATTCTTCAATTTCATCATTTGTTATGATCTACCGGTATCTGAAATTCTATGATTGCAGGGATTTTTCACTGGATTTGGTAAAGGTGTAGTGGGTACTGTTGCGAAGCCAGTTGCGGGTGTACTGGATTTCGCATCTGGTGCAGCTAGTGCACTGAGAGATACGAGTCGCAGTAACTCGCGTACTCCACGTCGTAAACGTGAACCTCGGTGTTGTCATCGACCTGGTGGTCTATTGCCAATCTATTCAAAACATGACGCCGATGCACAGAAAACGTTATTCATGCTCAACCATAACGACTATTTAGAAATGTAAGTTTAACAATTGATAATTACTTGATGTTTATCGATAGAAAACAATTGCTAATAGCCTTGACTTTGTTTTCAGGTTCATAGCAATGGAGCAACTGAGAACTGGTCATGAAAATCCATTGCAAGCCTTAATCACAAGTTTACAAGTATACTTTCTAAGGAAAGGTGTCACTGACTCGGAAGCTATCTTGTTCTCTGTAGCACATGCCGAGTTGTACACATGTCGTTGGACTGAGATAGGTATGAATTGAAAAATCATATAAATAATTACCAGTTTTTAATTTGAATCTGAGTTTGTCCTCTATAGCAGTCTAAGGATGAATTATCATTTTCAGATAACCGTTTCTATATTGAACTCACCGTGCTTGGATCAAATCAAAAAGGAGTCAAAACTCCTCAGGACCAGGACAAGAAGAAACGTCCGATTGTGCGATGTGACTCTGAAGCAATAGCCAGACGCGTATGTAGTTTCGTGTTTTTCTTGTTACTTGAGAAAGATTTTTTTCTAACCTACAGAATTAAAATGTCATTGTAACTTTCGTCATTTTCATTATAACATTTCACCATAATTTATCGTTTTTGATATTGTTTCATGGTTCTATTAGTTATGCTTATTTACAATCTTTTTTGACAGGTTGCTCAGCATATCAATTATGCAAAAACCTACTACGATGAAATGCAGCAGACATTGTTCAATGGAATCTGAACTTTTTATTGAGCGAAAGTTATTTGTTGAAACTTTATCCATTATGTACATAATGAGATTACCGTAATTCAGGGAATTGTTGATTCTTTGATATTGAAGATCCCAATGTAAAAATAGTATTGTATAAATGTATATATTTGTAAATACTGCGTTATCAGTGAATTTTATTTGAGTACATTAAGTTATAAATTTGTATTTAAAAGTCAATATTATGTGTGCGCTTCTTTAATGGCTTTACTTCTAAATGATGCATGATAAGTTCTAAGATCTAGATGAAATTATCTTGTTATTATGGCTCTTTAGTTCAAATTAAGCCTACTTTACTTTTACTATTGATATGAAATTCGAGAACGATTTTATTGTAAATAACTTGCAATGCTTTAATATTTGCAGACAATTATAATATCAACCCGTATGACGCCTTGTGTAAAGATTTAACAATTTGTATATTTTGATGAAAATTGTACATGATAGAATATCTGATTTGTGATAAATAACGGTAGCTTATAAGCAGGAGTCAAAGTAAAATGTACATTAAGTATAATCTTGTACGATATTGTCTGTGATAAACTGTACCACTACATAGTTTTAGAATTCAAACTTGAAATGACTTAACCCATTTAAGTTCTCTGTTTTAAATGCTTGTGTTTTTGAACATTTGTACTTGGTGCATTCCTATCACTTAGGTCTGTACTGAGATGAAGGGAAACCACTTTAAATGAATGGTTTAATGTTATGATTGATATCGTTTCTGGCGCACACAATTATAATTATCAAAATGAGTAGCCTACACTGGCATGCACTACACTTGCTTATATGACAATTCCTTAATTTTTGTCAAAGTAATCTGAATTTTTTAATATGTTGGTATTTAGGAATTTTTTAAAAGGTAAAAGATATCTTCAATTATTGGTACAGTGATTTTTGTGATTTTATTGAAAATATTAATGAAAATAAATAATTGTGATTATTTATAATTTGGTTAGTCCGTCAATTTGTGATGTTATGAACATTACTTATTGTAGAATAAAGACTCTTTCTTTTAAAAATATTGTTTTGAGTGTTTTCTGTTTGACGTTTCCCCCTAGTTCGAGATAGTTCAACCTTGAAGTAATCATTGACAATCATTACTTCAATTATTACTTCATGGTTCAACGAAGACAGTCCGTGTTGGACCCGATTGCATTTTCATTCAACATTATTTTACTAACCATCTTGTGGCGCCCTCGTGTGTCAACTTTTTGCGTTTCTGGGAGCTCCCGGTTTGCGAATTTATTTATGATTCATGACATTTATTATCGGAATAAGTGATAATGGGCTATCGATAGAAGTAGTAAGGTAGTGAACCAGTTGATTATAGTTCTTTCAACGTATTGACATTTTATATATAGTTTCATCGCAATTCTTCATTGGAATATATTGTGCGATAAGTTGGAATTATCATTTCCGGGTTGCGTTTCTTGTTTGACGACCCGACACTAGGAGAGTCACTTTCTTGTGCATTGGTTTCGTGGATTACTGAAATACTAATAATAGTTGATTGTTTTCTTAAGGGAGCTGAGTTAATCGAGATTTCATAGAGAGGAAGTGAAAAGAAGCGAGAGCTTGGACGTACAGATACAGATCTCTAATCTCCAAAAAAACTATTTTATTTGACAACCGGCCGGTTAGTAAAACAATTGAAATGGCTTCTATTATAAGAGCTGTTAAAGGAAATAAACCTTCGTCAATGAAGCAAATGTCATCGAATAATGATCATCACAAACATCATCATGGATCTATATTGCCGAAAATATTTTTACGGGGAAGACATAAAAGTAAGTCTATCAAACATCTTATTACTTACTTGATACTTGATGTTGTCGGTGTTTGAGACCTGTGTACCACAGGTCAGTTCACCGGTCAATGGATGCTTGTATTCACAGCTGCTTGCGCTAGCAAGTTCTTAATAGATGTTAATAGATATTAACCTTAATAGATGTTCTCTTATCAATGTAGGTTTAGGTGTGTCTTCAGAGGAAAAGAAATGTCCTTAATCATAAATGTATCAAGTGCAGTCAGAAAAATTGATTATCAAATTTTCTGTTTAAAGTTACAATCTTTACTCAACTTAGTCTGAATTTCAGTCTCCGTGAGCTTTCATCTTGAAAGGTCACGGAGACGGAAATTCAGACTATTACTCAACTGTCAATTGGTATTTAGCCTCGAAAAAAGTTCTTCTTTATCAATTTATTCATGATTTAAGATTTTATCTTTTGTCATAGAACTTGGAGAAGGTTGGGGTGTAAATAAGGAACCAGTAGAGGATGGTGTCACATTTTATTTGAAATTTCTTGGATCAACATTAGTGGAAGAACTTAATGATGATGGACAAAGTTACGGAGAGGGCATTAGTTCTGAAGCTGTAAAGCGAGTTGTTTCTATGGTATGCATATTATTACATGACTTCATGAGCCAAAATAGTGCCATAGTTGGTTGACTCTCAACACACTATTACCCTATTTTGAATCACCAACTGCTTAAACTATGACTCTATTTTGACTCATATCAGACTCGATCCAGCAATTCTGCTGTTTCTACTCAGTCTTTTGCATGTTTTTCTCCCAATTTCAGGCAAGAAACCAGGGTGCTAAATTACAAAAAGTGTCTCTCTGTGTTTCTCCATCTGGAATAAAGATGTTTGATCTTGTCACTAATCAGTTGATAAGAGAATTAACTGTCGATAGGTAAGTCTTGATAAACGGTTAAATTCAGATTTTTACTTTATCTCCCTATTTTTGAACTTGTAAACAAGTTACTGATAAATATTATTATTTAATCCAGATAAATATTATCGGTCCCAACTGATTCAATTGAAGCAAGCTTCACTTTACTGTACTGTACATGAAACAACAATTTATCTGAGGAGATTGTATTCCATTCCATAATTCATTGTCGACATTGTGTTTCAGAATACGATTCTGTACTGCTGATAGCACTCATGAGAAAGTATTTGCCTTCATAGCTAGAAACACTGAAAATGAAACTATGGAATGTAGTGCCTATCTGTGTGCTAAGAAGAAAATGGTAGGTATATGCCTATTAGATAGATATTGGCTGTCATCTAGTAAATTATTTGAATGAACTTAAGTTGAGATTAGATTCGAATGAGTCATGAATGAAGAATCAGTATATTTGCATTTCAGGCTCAGGCGGTGACTTTAAGTGTGGCTCAAGCATTTCAGCTAGCATATGAAAAATGGGAAGACAGCAAAGGGGTAAACAATCCACAAATATCAGAAAAGGTAATTTTTACCTTGAAATAAATTTTGCTTAGCAAAATGTTTAAACTTGAATTCAATTACTATCATATAGGGTATGTAACACAACAGGAAATATCTGTTTACAAGTTAATGTGTATTTATCTTGATTTATTTCCTAGTGCTTTGTGATAACAAATTCAGTTCAATCCATATTTATCTAAAACTCCAATACTATTGACTTGAATGTAAACAAGTTATGAAGGCAAGCTGGTTTTATCGCACTATAGGAAATAAACTGTGCCCTGCGATACATCCTTGTTCTAAATATGATCAATAGATTAGTTCTGACACTGGAAATTTGTGTGTATTGATTTTTATGTTGACACAATCTGTGCCTTCAGTGTGGGCGGCTATATGTGTACTTCAGCCTAAATAGACCTACTTTATAGAAACTTCATCCAAATCATGAAATTTCAATGGAATCTAATGGCTGACAATTTGAAAAAGGAATGAAAAGCGGAGATTGCTCTGATCGTATTTTATGTTACCAAGGCAACGACATGAGCTCATTATTCACAGCTTGTTAACAGTGAATGTAATTTTATGTTCAAAATTGTGTTTGAAATTCCACATGAATTAATTGTCACTGAGAACTTAGAAGTGAATGTTCAAAATAGATGTGTAGATATGTAGCGTGTATCATACAACAGACAGTGCCTTGATAGATATCAGCTGATTCTAGATCGGGTGATAGCTGCTGCATTACAATAAATAATACTTTCAGTATCTAGATTCAACTGCTGTTACATGTGTGCGAGGAAAATTTGATTTTTCTGCTGAAATATATATGCTCAGTGTTAAATAACACATAATGCCACTAGATCCATACACCATGTGTACCTTAAAGCTAAGCTTTTAGTTATGACTCAGTGGGGTGTAATTGACTTATTATATCATAGATCACCTCCATTCTGACCCTAT
>JAYMFW010181692.1:0-15651 GCA_036785005.1 Tubulanus punctatus
TAAGTAAAATGTCAAATTATGGGAGAAATAAAATCTTCCACTCGTGGTAGCTGGGAACAAGATTTTCTGTGACTCGTGAAGGAGAATAACCCTCACTCGTCATCAGAAAATCTAGTTCCCAGCTACCACTCGTTGTATATTCTATATATCTTATCAGAAGGAAAAAATGTTTGAAATATGAAATTTCGTCACGCATTTCCGATTGTAGGCCCAGTATACCATCTCGTGGAGAATATTGGAACTGTTATATATTTCTTTATTTCTTCCGATTATCAACGTTAAAGTATGATTCCGCAACTCTTCCAAAGCTGTTTTAGCGTATTCCAATATAAATATAGATCAATGAAACAATGATATAAAAGTTGAAAATACCTTCAGTCGAATTGTAGACGATTCCAACGATCTCGACCTCACACAACACTAACGGGCTCGGTGTCGACCCCTGTTTAACGATAGTTACAAATCGACCCCAGATATCCGATTGACACGTGGTTTGGATGACGTCAGTCGTGATACGGTTCACCACTGTTTCCGGTGTGCAATAAAAACGAGAGATCCGGTTTAAATCGTAGTCGTCCCAGGCCGGTGATGTCCATACGTCATAGTTCGTCAGAAATACGTCTGAAATTTATAGATCTTACTAACGGTCAAACATCGGGCTGTATCAGCTGGGCGAGTGTATCTATTTTGCCATCAAAATTTGATAAACGTAATATAATCGTGATAGTAATTATAGTGACAGTAACGTGCTACAGAGCCAAAGGTCATCGTCACCATACTTTCACATATACATGAATTCTTTACATGAAAGTCAAATACTTGAATAGATAATCTTGGTACTCTTTTAAATATATATTTTCATAACGTTATTAGATAGACCTTTTAAATTAGGGGCTAGTGTAGTGCTGGTTAGTTTCACTACACGCCACTCATGCGCCAATTCCGTGACGTCATGATTCAAACATTCCGTACACGATAAACTGCAGCCTCAATGTCAGTCATCTTATATATCTATCTTACACTAATGATGAACAAATGATGCATTGCATTTTTGAGTTTCAATGATCGTCAAAGCCTTAATCGATACAATTCATGTTTTGACCAGGATTCATCGCAAAAAAATGGATTCTACATGATATGGAAAAGCCACTACAAATGGGCCGTCCGGTTCAATCATAGCTCTCTCAATTCCTAGGATTCGATTTTTATATCAAAATAAATTTGCTTGTTTTAAGACTGATTTAAGGTACGTAGCACAAGAATTTTTTGAGTAATGTCCCAAAACGTTAGTATCAATTATTAAAATATAGACTGTAGATTCAACTTAATATATACTCTTAATTACGCATATATTGTGAATGCTTTATAAAATCCGATCCAATGGATTGAAGTCAGTGCATATTTATTTGATCTAGCTAAAGATAAAAAGTTTTATCCGAATAGAGTCATCCTAGTTTTTCGGAGTAAAGATTTAGAGAATATTCAAATAATGAATATCATAAAAATTCGAGAACAAAATATTCTTACTTCTAGCATCGTTTGTGTTCGTGATAACGACTTGTTTGATTTTGTATAAAATCTCAAGGTCGACGCTCCACCAAATCGTCTGCTCGTCCTTAGCAACAGTTACCATGGTACATCGAGACATGTCGTAAACGCCATCGACAGCAAACGATGCTGTTTTATAGATGGAGCGTTTTGATAGTCGACTTGTCTTACCCGATGCCACGTTGAGTTTTAAACCTGAAGATCGTGGAAACAGACATTACATGTACTTTTTACCATAAAAGCTTTTCCGTATTTTAATTCTTAGTTTTGTTCATACTGTTTTAATGTCCAATCGATGTTTTGATAATTATACTTTATGTGATGTTAGGCCAAAGTGCGCTATTTCGCGGATATGTTATTGTTATTCATTAATATATACAAACAAAGCTTGAAAACGCGAACGCTTAAATGATTTTTATACGTTGTTGTCGTTGACAAACTGGCTGGGAAATCCATAAAGTAGGTACGTTCGGAGGGGGAGGGGGTCACGCCAAAAGCGTACAGCCTATGCTCTAAGCATTATGCAAAAGCGTTCAGGAGCGTACAGGGGGGAGGGGGTCTGAATTTTACCAATTTTGTGCGTACGTACTTTATGGATGGCCCCCTCATAAGGTTCTTAAGTTAGTTCTATACGTGGATTCCGACTGGGTGATGTAAGGTGATCACTGGTCGTCAAAGCTCAAGTATGCAATGTAACATCCTACTTGGAATACTTATAGACCACAAAATTCAAGGAACTGAATAGCACATACGTAATATTTGCACATATTTCATTTGGCGTTGTTGTACGCACTGATTATAAAGAAACCTGATTTACATGAACCAGACTTTGACGATAAATCTGTATAAACCACAAAATCAATTATCGTTTTAAGGTCTACAATTTTTCTTATTGTATAGGTTCTTTTCCTGGCGCTGTTGTATGCACTGATCATCAAGAAACCTGATCTTGATGAACCGGACTTTGACGAGTATGATAACAATCTCAGAGATAACGAAGAATGGTTACACGAACCTTATGGTAACTCTCCTGATATCAAAGAGAAGATAGCTAGATATAAAGCGATACCTCTACCGCCTGACGAGGAAGAACTGAAAGCTGCCAGAGATAAGAGGTAAAGTCATACAAGGCTATATTTTCCAAGGGCCGATACAAGGATGGACCTCCCATAGGATGTACCTTCTGATAGAGAACTACATCCCATAGGATGTACTTCTTCACAAGAGTATACACTTCCCATACGATGCACTTCCTCACAAAAGTTTATACATCCCATAGGATGGAGCTTCTAACAACGGAGTGTATCAAAAATCTCACGGAATGACCTCCCAAGGGCTATACCCTCCATGGGATTGACCTCCAAAACCAAAAGAATGGACTACCCAAAATGTCAAAAAGTCTATAGATACGTTGCCGATGAATAATATGTAGAATAGTTATGACAATAGGCTGATGATCCCTAAAATTGCAGCAGACAAATGATAATATAAACACTATCAATCATCTTATACATACCTTCAATTTTAGACTGAAAGAAATCGAGATGGTAAACGTGATTTGGGAGATTATATTCTATACGATTTACGTCGGTATATTGATGGTTTTATCGTACGAAAATCGCGATACACGGTCACATAATCTATACAATGAAATCGCTAATGTCTTCTACAATGACAAATACACCAGAAATGTAAGCGTTGGAACAAATGCCCTCTCGGCGGTAAGGGTTGCATTTTCTAGATTTAGCGTTAGCAGATTCAAGGGACTTCTATGGCTTACGTAAACTCTATGTTTCCTATCAATATGTAATGTCAATATATAAGTTTTAGGATCACCAGGTCAATAAATTATACCTTATTAGCCCATGTTTGTATATAACGATCTAAAGTACAAGTAGTTTCGTTTGTGGTGGACCCAATTCATATGCCCTTGTTCAATGAGCCATTTCCTTTCGAAATTTCTCCTTATAGTTAGTAAAATATGTGCTTCTAGATCGGATACGTTCTACCTGCAATCTTTAGTTTGTCACGACGTCATTAAAATGAACCCATTTTCAAAATTGATTGATAAATACTTTAGTAGCAATCTTAAGAATATAGTAATCTTGGGCCATCGATTTGTATTCTAGGTGCAGAACTTCGATCAGTTTTGGGCGTACGCTGAGAATTCACTGATCCCCGGAATGTTTGGACGCAATATGTACCCGGGTGACGACTGGTATAAATATAGAAATTACATCATCGATAGACAATCGTTCAGAGTTTGTGTCCCCCGTTTACGACAACTTCGAATGAAACCTGGTACGTTCCAAAAATCCCAATATCCATTCAATATTGAAACGTGTGAAGTGTTTCACGGATAAACGAATGTTATATGTACGCTATTTCTTAGTACTTAGTCAAACACCACCCGACATGGATCATGCCAAACGCCCATATTTGTTATATGGTCATTAGCCTGAAAGGTGCAACATAGCCATATAGAATTTCAATATTTTATCCTCATGAAGCTGTCTCTTGGATTAAAAACGCAATGGTTTTATAACTTCCTCCCGAGGAAGTAAGATGCAATTCGAAGCAAAAATCTTTTCCAGTATTTTCGCAATACCTGAAGATGTATTTCACTATTTTCTCAATGAATATGATTTACTCTGTTTAGGGAGATGTTTTTCAAAGTTGGATGAAATATTTCACGATGAGTGTAGACCGAGTTATAGCATGTTTACTCAAGAGGAGGGTGACTATAAAGCGGGATGGATACCAGTCAATAAATCAGGTGAAACTCTTAGAAGATAGCTCGTTATAAAGCGATACCTTTACGTCCTGATGAGGAAGAACCGCAGGGTGCCAGAGACAAAATCATAGAATAAATTGTTTTAAAAAGAAATTGATACATTATAATAGTGATATAATTCTATAGGCATGAATTCAATATGATATATAAGATTTAAAGGTTGTTTCATTAAATGTCTTCCGACTAATATTTGTTGCTTATCAACCTGTAATTAATAATTAATGCATGTATTTTGACACAATATGAACACGTCTGATTACCTCAAGCCGCGTTTCTAAAAAAAACTATTTCAGGGTTTATTGTGGCACTGCTGACCCAAATTCATTACCATTCATTCCCCATTTCATGCACCATTCACTGCCAACTGAGGCGATTTTTCAAGCTAATTTTCGAGCCTGTAATTGTACGCGACACTAACATTTAAAGAGAATTATTCATACTAAACTAACTACTTCAGTGAATAATCAAACTTGGAGGCTTCAGCCATTGCAAAGAAGAGTGTATCTGTTGTCCAACTGTTTCAAATTCGGTGACTTTCTCAATGCATCTATAAATTTCCTCTCTAAGCTGAAATCAAACGATTTTCCCAATTCACTACTCTTCTTATAAATCCACATCTAATCGTGGCAGTGAATTCGATTTGAATTTACTGCCCACAATCAGGGTGGCCACTTTTTCTGATTTTGTTTTCCGTGACTTTTCTAGGATCTTTTTTAGAATTCCATACCAAAATTGGTCACTTGCTAACACCATGAAATTGGCTTGCAAAAAATTCACGGGCTATCATAAAGTGCGCGACATTAAAGCTTTTCAAAAATTCCATGACTTTTCCAGGACTTAAGGGATTGGCCTCCCTAACAATGAACCTTATGTTTTCTTTTTCTAATTTCCAAGATCCAAACGATAAACCGGATATCGGATTTGGCTACTCGACCGCCTGGCAGTTGAAGGGTTCCCCGACGTCGGGAAAATTTGCCACATACTCCGGCGGTGGATATGTGGTCGACCTAGGAACGCACCCTGCACAGGCTCGGGAGGCGCTGCGAAAGATTAAAGCGGGAAACTGGCTCGATAAAAATACTAGATGCGTTATGGTAGAATTTCTTCTGTACAATAATAATGTGAGACTTTATGTGGTGTCATTCCTGATGGCTGAATTCCTAAATAGTGGAGGTGAACTTTTTACCAATCAACTTTATATAAGTTTCTATTATCTATATTAGCATAAAAATAATTGGACCAGATTTCTTTAAATATAACTATCCTGAATTCCTAAATAGTGGGGGTAAACTTTTATCATTTCAAATAACGTGTTAAACAATGTGATTGAATTACTTTCATACGTTTCTATTATCTATATTAGCATAAAAATAATTCCACTCTGAAAGTAACTAAATTTCCTTCGAGACAATAAAGTACAAGGTAAGGGTGCCACTATTCCCTTTGCTTGTTATATGACATTCCCTGGATTTGCTATACCTACTTAATGGAAAACATACGTGTTTTGGTTGAAGCCTTGAATTCCATGGATTTTTATATATCACGAAAAGATATTTCTTTAGCTAAAAAAACGCATGCATTAATCGTCAAATTGAAAAATGTCAAAAAGAAATAAAGACTACGTGATTCTTTTTTCTCATTAAGGTGCCTTCCCGTTGTACAAGGTCGCCATTATGAGACTGGAGAAAGGCATGACGCCGACGAATTCGATGATGTTCTTTTTCCAATTCATTTTCCTCGGTTTTCTCATCTATTTCACCGTTCGAGCCTCTAAAAGATTGCGGAAAATTGGTCGACGTCAATATTTCGGGGTAAGTTCATTTCATTGCAAGCTTTTTTTTTAAAAAAAGAAGCTTTTTTTAACAATTACTCGGATACGGCACTAACTGTTCTTCGAGGTCAGTAAGACAATTATGTCTTGATGGCATCCCGCAATTATCTAACTGAACTTCTAGAAGTTATAAACAGTACTACTGGCCAGTATGTGGAAACCTTTGGGAAAATGGATTTGAGACCAGAATACGAGAGTACAAATAAGGAAATAATAAAAACCTCAGGTTTCGCACCATCAAATCTTACATATTGATAATGGTATTGGAATTGGAAATCAGAACAACACAGAATTGCAAGATCTAGAAAACTAACAATTTTGATTTTAATATAAAGATTTCAAGTATGATTATGATTATTTCCAGTCTTTTTGGGACGTTTACGAGTTCGCTGTGATATTCATGGGGTTTGTGGCGATATTCATGCAAATAATCCGATTCTTCGGCGCCTACGCTATGGCAGAACTAATGGTGGACAGGACGAAATTTATCAACCTTGATTATGTAGTCCTATATGACGAAGTAAGATATGACAACTTTGAAAAAAGGTTTTGAAAATCAAATTTTAATTAGAGCCGGTCGTAAAACTCATTGTGAGACCAAGAATAACCAGAATTTTGAAGATCATATTCACAAATCCAACTGAAATCTGGACTCGGAAATTCTACACGAGTTCTGGAGATTAGTATAGTATAGTAGCATTTAACGTCTCAGTGTAACCCTGCTGGATTTTCAGGACAGGGAGGCCATTGGATGTGTTTCCCCATACACTGTATCTACCAGGGGTTCGAACTGCGAACCTCTCGTAATTAGGCTGTGTATTGTTTAGGCTGTAGGTGTGAACTGTTTGTGATAGGGATGGACGAAGTAACAACCTTCAAAATCATATTAATAACTTCAGGAGCGGGCTTAGATAGAGATATATAGATAGACGAGATTAAATTAAATCTATGAAGCTTTAAAAACAAGTTATGCTAGACTATGATGTTGTTCTCTATTTATACAGTTATCGGTATATCTACTGGCTATGATCGTGTTTCTGTCCACGCTACAAGGTCTAAAACTATTGAGGTTCAACAAGAGAATTTGTGCGCTAGCTTACATGTTGAAATGGCTGTCGTTCCCTCTGATGAGGTTCCTGGTCGTGTTTATGATCCTGTTTCTTGCTTTCGTCTGTTTGTGTCATATGATATTTATGGTTCGACTGAGGGAATATTCTACCTTTATTTCCAGTATGGAATCTTTGTTGAACTTGATGCTAAGTAAGTGTATCAACGAGCCCCTTTGTCAGTTCATACTCAGAAGATAGATACACCTAAAAGTCTTCATAAATCTTAAGTTATATTTTCTTACATTTATCTTTGTTTATTACTACTAACAGATTTATTTTCACTCCTAAGAGGGGGCTGTAACAAAACAATAAACGGTTCCCTGTTTCTACAGCTCTCTCCTATAAAATCGTATTATGAATCTGATAAAAGTTTCTTCCATATTGCTTCCATTTCTGGTTACTTTTAACCTCTCACAATATGGCTATAACAAAACAATTACATTTTTTAATCAACTTTTTCCTGTTTCTACAGCTCTCCCCTAATTCTAAACCACTAAATTTAGTATTTTCCCCCATCTGTATTTTATCTGAATTAACTTAACGCTCACAAAATTATGATTTGCTCATTGTGTATGCTTTCTCTAAAATTTCTTTATGAACTACTCCAATTAATCCATTTTTTTCAGATAAATTCAATTTCCGAAGGATGCAACAAGTAAGCCCGTACATGGCGCCGGTAATGTTTGTAGCGTTCGTCATATTGGTCAACTTTATCATGGTTAATTTTATGATAGCTATAATACTGGAGGGGTACACGTACGCTATGGATTGTATAGCCGGTCAGGCGAACGAGTACGAGATCGTCGATTTCATGATGCTGACTTTAAAGAAAGCGATCGGTGTGACGAGAACCGAACGCAGCCATAACGAATGTCGGTTGGAATATCTAGACGGTAAGATTTTTGTAAGTTTGTGAGCGAAGTGGACGTAAAAGAAACCTTCAACTGATGTCTAGCTATATGAACTTCATGAACGGCCACGAACTGTTTGTGATCGGGGTAGATGTATAGTAGCAACTTTCCAATGTATGTTTATGAACTTCATGAACGGGCTTGAACTGTTTGTGATCGGGATGGACAGTAGCAACTTTCTAGTGTCTGTTTATGAATTTCATGAACAGACTCGAACTGTTTGTGATCGATGTGGATGTGGAAGCGACTTTGGTCCACTTTAAGCGGTTTCAGGAAATATTTTTGAAATTCCAATGTCGAAGATGCCTTTTCCCAGCATTTGATAGACGAAATAAATGAAATTCAACGGTTAAAAAAAGCGGATTTAAGGTTTAAAAAGAAAGGTCGTCTATACCACTGCTGGTGATGCATTATGAATTGTCATATCTCGGTGAATATTCTTTTCAAAACCCAACTGCATCTGTCTTAACATTCGTTTATTTTTGTATCCAGGAGCCCAGGACAGCGCCGACGAAAGATGTCGTGAACTATCGAATAGAGTCGATTTGATAATCTCAAGACTGGAAAATTACATCAAGAAACAAGCCGACAGCAAGGATGTGATGGCAGAGATGGAACTAATGAAAAAATCCGCCGAAAAACCGAGAAAAAGAAATATCATAATCAGCTAGAATGCGAAAACGTTTTTGTTAAGTTGCATTATTGTTTAAACCGTCCCACTAGCCTTTAAAGCCACCTAATTTTCATAAAATACTAGACCATTATTATGTTGGTCCAGTTTCGAGATATGCAGGCAAAGCTCGTTAAGATGGCCACGATTTTAGACATACGTGTTTTTAACATTGGATTTGAGTAGAATGTGACTTTTGTTGGTTCAATTGATTTTTTCATCTTAGCATTGTCCGGAATGACACTACAGTTGTGATACACTAAACAACTTTCATGTATTTCTGATCTATAATAAAACTATTATGTTTCCTTCAGAAAATATTTTTCGAATATTTTTTCTTGTTGGGATCACAGAACGGAACAGTTTTGCCCCAAGGCCAAATAAGTCATGATTCTAGGAGATTGTGCAGGCTGGGCTAAAATTTACCCAAGTCATTACTCTCAGGACTACAATTTCTGTGACGACTTAGACACTTTGACGACTAAGGTGAGTTATACAATAATTGCAATGATTCTGCAAGACAATTTTGAGCCAAATTATATTTCCTAAAAACCCCAAGGATGAATACAGTTTTTTCGCTTCAATTCCATACAGTCAGTACACCTGCGCTCAGGGAAAGAGGATTTAAGCCTTCACGACCCTTAGACTGTTCATCTTCTCAAGTCTCAGTTCATAGAAAGATTAGTTGAACTATCCATAGCGTCCAGTGAAGTAGCTTGCAACAGCAGAAATATACTCCTATAAATCGCTAGCATCAAATTCTTATTTTGAGCGATATAAAAATGATTTATTTTTATTAATTAACGTCATTTAAAGATTTGCACATTTCAAGCACATGTTATCTTTCAATTTCTGATCACTTGAACAAACATTTCAACGAAGGGTGAATACATTTTTCTGGGATACTACATGGAAATTTCTGAAGTATATTTCTTCCAAGCAATGTCCCAGGAAGCTTACATATAATACTTATGATAATATTGGCAATCTATAGCACCATTAAAAGATTTTGACAGATTCCTTCACAATGCCACGGCTCCGATTTCTATACCGGTAAATACAAATTCATTTCAGCAGATCCAATGAATCATAAAAATGTGCACTATGACTTCATATCCAAGTCTAAGATTTTGCCAAAAGATAACGGTCAAATCATAATAATTTTCGAAAAAGTGCACAAGCCACAGCAGCGCCGTTTGCTGATGTTCCAACATGCTAGAATATCCAGCTATTCCTGGAACCGTTCCACCACAAAAATTCCACAATAGATTAGAAATAATTGATGATTCAGGGTGATTTGGTCCTATTGAAGCGACGGAATCTGAGACGAAACATGGGCCGGACTTAAACTCTAGAATTTGCTGCACTTTTTCGAGCTTTATGATATGTCAGATATTTTTCTATAGTTTCAATGATCAGCTTGACTCAGTCAAAGTGTCCTTTTTCTTTCCATTCAGCCTTACTATTTACTACTAGTCATCATTTGCCTCTGGATCCACTTCTGGAATTTCCACAGGCTCCGTATATATTTAAGAAGGAAGTGGTTTCGAAAGCATCGTCTTCAACTCATTGATGACTTCTTTAGCTTTCGGTCGACTAATCGGGTTCTGATTCCAGCATTTATTCATCAGATTCCAGCACCCGTCGGTGAAATCGTCCCTCCGCTCAGGACGTCTACCCAAAGCGGACACTATCAGTATCGGTCCTACGCCCGCGCAATAATCGGCGTACTCTGGGTGCCGGGTGCCACTTCCTTCACATATATACCACAACAATATACCGAACGAGAATATATCGACGGACGTGTCGTAGTGTTCACCTTGGATGATCTCTGGAGCTATGTGGATCGGTGTACCGACGAATGAATGTTGCTGCAAACCGACCGGTTTCATCAGACCGAAATCGGTTATGATCGCTCTGTATCCCATCTTCTGCTTTGCAATCTGCAATATGAAAAAGTGTCCGGATGATATTCATTTTCAATAGTTTAGAAGATTAAACAAAATACTATATACTCCAATCTCTCTCAGATAGGCCATTCTGTACAGTTTTTCTATGTAGATATTTCCCGGCTGATCTAATAACCATTTCAGTCAAAATTGTAATAGTTAACTAAAGGCCCAATACTTCAGTATTGTGTATGGAGATCTGTTCATAAATGGCAAGAGGTGGGTCTGTGATAAAATGCAATGAAATGAGATGTAACTTTTCAAACCATAATTGCAATGGGGCTGAAAGAGAAGCTGGCTTCATGTCGACAGGACAATTCCTGTTTGATCAAGGTGGGTGTAGTAAAGACTTTCTGTTGACGAACTTCATAAATGGGCTCAAACTGTTTGTGTTCAGGGTGGATGTAGTAGCAACTTTCTAATGTATGTTTATGAACTTCATGAACAGGCTCAAACTGTTTGTGGTTGGGGTTGACGTAGTAGCAACATTCTAAATTGCGTATAAGAACATCAACACGGACTCCAACTGTTTGTATATGAATTAACACATTTCTTAAAACTGTTTAAGGACCTCATATTGGATAGACAGACATCATAACCTGGAAAAGATTACTTGTTCCAACCCAATTGAAATTTTCAGAATACGTTTGGTCTAACAGGATTTTAGGAGGCTAATACTCACAAGAATATTCGATGCTTTTATATCCCTGTGACTCATGTCATGTTGATGCAGATAACTCAGCGCGTTAGCTGTTTGGAGAGCAATTCCGAGGCGATCTTTAAGACTGCCAATTTTAGGTAACATCTGAGTAAGATCGCCTTCCATTCTCGGTGAAATCAGGTATAAATCCATCTTATCATACTGGACCAATGATGCATATAACGGCATGATGTTTTCGTGTTTGAATTGCCTACAAACAAAATCAAGGTTAGATTTTGATTTTCTGAGGAGACTGAATGAACTGCATGTCCACATGGAGAATACTGAAGGTCTGACAATCAAGGGATCAAGGTTACAATATTACCTGATGGGTCAGTGAACTCGTCTCTTTACTAACACCATACTACATTGTTTATGAATGGTTACCTGCCAGGGCCATTGGAGCAAAAGTGGCTGAGTAGTATAATTAAACATACCTGGTGTAATGAATTTCAAGTGAGAGATCATTCAATTCTTCTCCCTGAAACTTGATGACTTTCACAGCGCATGCATCACCCCGTTGTCCTCGAACTGAAGTTCCATAGACGACTCCTTGTGCACCTGTATTAGATCACATTTAGATTAATAGTTGCCAATCACAGGCATTTTAAAGATAACTGGAGTTGTGGCTTATCAGAAAAAGTCTCAAAAGATTCAGATGATAACATTTCAATCCAATTTATGTTGAGTGTCGACATAGAACCTGATTTTAAAAGTGGGCCACTGACTAAAGTTTCCATGATAAACCATATGGGGTTTCTATTATTCTTATCACATTTCTTAACATGACTTCCCCAAGCGGAAATCCTGTTGACAATTCCACACAGTAATTACACTGTCTTATGGTGCCAAAGTCAGTAATTCTTATACCAAGATTTCAATATCAACACATATTTAGTAAATATGAGTTTGTTAATATAACTGAGCAGACAATTTGATTAAAATCATAGGGTAGAGATAAGAATCACTTTCGTTTCCTACCAATCATGAATTGGCAGAAAACAAAAGAGGACTCGCTGAAAATGAGGAAATATCAAATGTCAGAAATTGAAACTGAAATTGCAAGAAGGACAAGCCTGAGTTTGCAAGAAATTGCAAGAAATCGCTAGAGGCAGTAAAATGCAGGAATCAGATTATGATTGAAATTTGAGAAATTATCATAGCTGAAAAATGAAAGAGTCTCGACCAATGAAAAATGCATAAAACTGAATACAGAAATTTCAGCTTTCTACAATTTTGGACATGTGATTTTCTTTTTTTCTTGATTCATGCAATCTCATTTCCTGCAATTTCTATAATGTCATTTTGTAATAACCCCGAGTTTTTGTCCCGGAATCACCTGATTAAATTTTCAACGCGATATGCACGCAGCGTATGAAAGAACATTCTGATGTAGATTCATCTATCTCTGTACTTTGAAAATTGAGGTAGTTTTAAAACTCTAAAAAGCTCACTGTAATTGTTCTTTATATCTCCAGATATAGAGTTTTAAAACTACCTTAATTTTTGAGAACATTGAATTACTAACAAAAACTCATACCTTTTCCGATGGTATCCAAAAGATTGACAACCGGATACTGAAAGCGATCGTTCATGTTGAAACCATCCAACTGCAATCGAGCGACTGCTGGCGCCTGTTGTGTCAGCTTTCTTCTCTCCACTTCGCTCATTTTACAGCTTGATGCATAGATCTGTTTTAGGTTCTCTATTTCCTCGAGGAAATTGTCGTGACCGCTGGTGACGTGATCCTTTACGCCTTCCAAGACAAGTCGCGTCAACTCGTCCATATTCACCGAGGTGAGGGTCTCCGAAGCGACTCGCTCCTTCCAGCTCGCGTCACGAATGGCTGTGCCTGGGGCTAAAAGCATTTTGATATTCTCGAAGAAACTCTTGATGGCTTTCCACGCTCTTTGAAAGAAGTTCTTCTGGAATTCCCGACCAACTATGTTGAATCTGTAACATCGAATGAGCGTGTTCCGCAGAACTTTCGCAGCACCTTCGTATCCCTCATCATCTCCTAAGGCTTCGACGCGCAAAGCCAATTCTGCCAGTAACTGGTCCTCAAGGCTGAACTGCTGGACGAGAAGTTCCGTGATCTCTTGGCTCAAATATCGCTGCGTCACCTCGACTATCTTCTTTCGACAGCGTTCGATAACCTCGCTATCTTTCTGTCTTCCGTCTGTCGGCATCACAGCCAGAAGATCCTCTTCCTGGTACTCGTAATGTCCGACCGCACTAATTATATCGTTGTTCTTCTGTTGCATTCTCCGCGCCAGAAGGTTGCCAAAATTAGGTGTGTGTTGGTCGATAAGTTGGGTCGCATTTCGATACAACGTCTCCTCCTGATTTTTAAAATCAAGTAAATCTTTCTCTACGGAGCGCTGCTTTTTGCTGATGTCATTCGCGGTGTCGATGAAGAAATTCAAGCACCGACTGTGCGACATCAGAATACCATCCACAGCGCCCTTGATCTTTTCCTCCAGCTGATCCTTTATGTATTCGTTCAGACATTTCTGAAACCATTCAAATTTTTCCACATACCGAGTTCTCTCGGCGGTGGCTGGTTCCGAGGCATAGGATCTCCGATACCTCTTCACCTCCCAGGACGACAGCGCGTGGAAATTTGGACATTCGTCCATTTTGTTCTCGTATTTCTTGTTGATGAACTTCTTACTGACAAGACGCTTGAATATTTTTTCTTTGATGTTATGTTCTCGCACGAATTCATCTTCCTCTTCTTCGGAATCGCTGTCGGTCACGTCGGAGTCGGAGTCAGAGAAGCTGGAGCGACGTCTCGGAGGATCAATTTTATTGACGACGAAGAAAACATTCTCGCACGACGAAGTCTTTTCGATGATCGCCTGGATATCTTGGATGTCCTGTAAAGAAATAATAAGTAAACCATAATATCAGGAACCAAGAATTCTCGACGGGGGAGGGCCGCCTCAGTATTATAGAAATTATATGAGAAATTTTAGAAGTATACCACTATCTTCAGATATCAGCAATATAGTATGGTATATGGTATAGTATTGTATGGTATGGTATGGTAGAGTATAGTAGCATTTAATGTCTCACTATAACTCTGTTGGATTTTCAGGATAGGGTGGCCTTTGAATGTGTTTCCCTACATACATATCAACCTGGAGATCAAACTGCAAACCTCTCGTACAATAAGCAGATATAGGCAGATCCAGATGCACATTTATACAGACTTACTGCACCCACAGAAGGCACTTTCTAAAGGGCTCACTGAATTAATGAAAGGGGTATCCCTTATTCTAGCATTGGGTCCGTCACAACAAAATCATAGTACAGTAAACTTGGCTAACCTCGAATCTCAAGGGACCAGGATTTTTTCTGAGCTAAGCAATATTCCGAGGCAAACGAGGCAAATTTCAGTACAATATGAAGCAAAGGAACAAGAATAGCAAATTTGAGACTTAAATGGATCCGATGTAGGAGTCTACTGTATTAGGGCATATTTTTATATTCATATTAACAATTAAATCGTTTTTAGGCTCTTGATAATGTCCATCTAATCAATTTGTCAGTTTGTGTTACATGTAATTAATTTTGGTTTTGGGCAACTAAAAACTGAAGTCATCAGAGGCAGAAACATCTTGACAATGGCGTTAATCTGAACTCTGGTTTCTCACCACCAATCAATAAGCCCCTATCTAGATTAGACGCAGATTTTTCTCATCCCTGTTGTTGTATATATGTTACATGAATTTTTCGTATTTATTGTTGCCTGTTGTTTCTTGTTTCTTAATTAATGAAAATGTTCTGGACTTTAAGTTTTTACCATATATTTTCAGATTTTTCTAATATCGACACTCTCTTTATGGTCCCGCTACTGATTTCAAGATTTCAATGATGGTACTTTAGCATGGTATCCTTATTTCGTGACTTTTCTTGATTATTGTTCAGATAAGAGCACCATCTAACGTTGAAAATAATCAGGCTGTAGTAATTTTAAATGCATAGATCTATGCGAAACCTAGGTCCCGGACCTTTCTAACCATATCTGTACAGAGGAAATATGGCCTACATGGGTGAAACAGGGTGACCACAAAGCATCAAGTTGTAAATTCCCTGTGTTTTCCCTGTCGAGCCAAGACTTTCCCTGTGTTCCG
>JAYMFW010181803.1:0-15650 GCA_036785005.1 Tubulanus punctatus
GTAGGCCATTTACGTATTGAAGATTTGCCGAATCGAGTTTTCCTTTAGCTTTAGCTCAAATATTGTTAACAAAGTCGGAGATGAGTGTACGTTTCCTCAGTTTTTAAAAAGTTTAGAATTAGCCATAATTAAATGTGAAATTTTCAACGTAGAATTTCAAACAAAATTCGTTTTAAACATTTTTGATAATGATCGTTTGTTTAATTTTTGGACAGAATGTCCTAGGGATTAATTCTACCATCCCTCATCGTTAACCCACGTACAAAATCATAGAGTTGCACATGCTTTGAAATTTCATCAATAAATTCATAACAGCAGTTATTTGAAATATTCCTGTCATCTTTATCAACTGATAAGGTGAGACAGCTAGACACGGAGAGGACTTGGACAAAGATTGCCTTGAAATAGTCTTCGAGTAATCAAGGTTGTTTATGGGCTTATGAGGTTATTGTCCTGATTATTCGGGAGGTTTATCAATTTAATATACAAGATGTTTATGTTCCAGTTGTGGGTGGACTCAACACCGGGATTCCAAAGACTTCACAACTATCAGGTGAGAGACATTTCATCAGTTAGTAACATAATTTCATGTTTTCGATAGCTAAAAACGATTTACTTAAGGAAATCTAGTTTTGACTTCGATGCATTTTAAGTTTCATTGTAAGTGCTTTCGTTTTTATCAATATCGAATTTGAAGACAATCAAGAAATATCCAGGTGAGTAAGCATTTAATATCAGTATTGTGCAAACTAAACACACTATATCTTTGCTTTTTGAAGTTCGTGACAATTTTAGAGAAATGCCATATAAGGCGAAAAATGAAACGCTTGCAGAAAAGATGAAACATCCAGATGCACTAAAATGAATCATAGTATGATGGATTATTCTGTATGATGAAATTCTTTTTCAAATTACCTGAGTAACCTTTGGCGGTTGATGAAATCGGCAATTGAATAGGACATACACTGCTGGCAGGTCTATGAAAACATTTATGGGCGTTCCAGTTTTACAAAATACAGCACAGGATCTATAGCCCTAATCCCATTCTCACACTTTTCGCGATTGTTTATTCGGAGTTGTCTCACTTAGATCCTCATCTTCGATGGCCATCCTCAAATTCCTATGGCAAAACGCATGGAGATGATTCAGCGAAAGTAAATAATGTAGATGAGGCCGATATGCAAACCTATTACGTCCCCGTGTAGTATATTTGTAAAAAAAGCAAACACTGCTTGACTTGGCCTAAGTGCCCATATTTGGCCCAAAATGCCCCACACGGGCAATATGTGACTATTATTTTAATGTGAAAGTAATAGATACGCTATACCTGCGGATTATTATTTATAGAGGGGGTATGTTAGTTTAATCATAATTGGTAGCTGTTCGTAGATGATCAATCATTCTAACAACACTTAACATATACCATTTCCTAAGAGACAATCATCGTCGTCAACAACATTTCTGATCAATCAAAAATAAAAAGAGTTTGAATTTAGTTTGATCAAATAAGAGGTCACACGAGAAGGGGATGCATCGGTCAATTTCCTATCATGTGCAACCTATACAGAATAGTGTCCTGTGTGCTTACCTTTTGGCCTATGATTTTAAATGCAACGCGTTCCGCTTTCTTGCATGAAACCACAGGGGCATGATGACATGGGTATCGTGTTTTTTGCTTGGATCTAGAACTTTAAAAAATGGCTAAATATGGGGAAAAACATCAAAACTTCAACGCAAAAGTAAACCGATGTGACATCGCTACCAGGGGCGTACCCAGGATTTTTTAAGGGGGTCCCACTTTGCTATTCCCCTGCTGTCCCTCCATATATTTCGGAAGGAACACTATAGACCCCTTTGATATGTCCATTCATACATGTTTTCCGCGTGACTTCATACATATTCTTTTCGCTGAAGTACGAAATTATCTAATTGATTAAAATATATATGTTGGCTAAAAAAATTGGGATCCGGAACCCCTGGAATACTCCCTGGGTACGCCCCTGGCTACAACTAAATTAAATGTTGTTTACTCCTTCTAAACAAACAGTTAACACATGTACGTAGACATGAATTGCACATTATTTAGGTTTTTAAGTGTTTCAATTTTGTGCCATTTGACCACTTTCTGGTGGTGGTTTCCATTATTCAAGTCTGTTCAGTACACGCGTATTGAGCGAGCTTGCATCGCGTTTTCCTTGATCCAAGCAGGGAGTTGTCACATAACAACTCCCTGATCCAAGCGATAGGACTTTGTCAAGTCTCTGTGCATGATACCTGCTATTTCCAGATTTTTTAAATTCTATCTAAGACGCTTTATTCAAACTGATAATTATACGAAATTAAAAATGGCTAAGGTCCTGTTTGTGGACATTTACAGCGCTGTTTCAAGATGATCAGAGAAAACGTATCCACCAAGAAAAAGCACGATGGAATTTTATGTTTATACTTTATTATTAATGATATCATTATTTCTTCCATACGTTCGACAATAGATAATTACACCTTAAATCATTCAATACGGGTAAAATCAATCCACTGAGTAGTACAAATTCACACGCTATACAAAAATTACAATATAGTACGTCGACATGTTATTTTTTCACAGTGAAAGAGGAATAAAACATTATTGCATTCATAAATAATATAAACGTCACAACAGAAAGATGATTTAAAATGAAGAGATAATTATGTGAATGATTTATGATGATTAATTATTTTATGACGTATCCGGATATCCAATTCAAAGTTCATCGATTATATGCAGTCTCTTGTGCGAGCACATAAGGCATTGTCACGATATTGGATCCTCTGGTAATTTAATTACACATGATTCTGTGCGGTTCAGTATCTCCTCGAGTTTAGGATTCCTGCAAAATTATGAATAAAAACTATGAATTAAAACTATCGATGCGACCAGAAGCAACACAAAATGATATAAAACGAATACATTTTATCATTGGACCTCACTGGGAGTCTAATCCTGACATTAAATTGTGCATTTATTACCAAAAGGCGATTTTTTTTCTAAATTGTAAGCGAATTATGAGATATTCATTTTTCAGGAATAGTTACCCGATAGTTGAAACCCATTTTAGGGGTAGCTATTGGATCAGGTTCTGGAATTTCTATTGGGTTTTCGCCTTGATGGCCAAACAGGCGATTGTAAGCACCGGAGATGTACTGAAAGTAAAATGTTTAAAATATGTCTCAAATGAAGCAATCAATACGGTCAGATGACAAAATGTAAATGCTAATCTTAATGGCAAAAACAGAATGAAAGTTTGACTGACATCAATAGACGATTAATTTTAGCAGACGTAGTTACTTACTCGGAATCGTTGGGACGGAATATGACATGGTCTGCAAACGGTTAAGCCAGTGCCTGTGTTATCCGATGTACATTCACAAATTTGGCATTCGGTAGCTTTAGCTGTCTTGGCAATTCGTCTCGCCAACACGTCCAGGAAGGACTTCTGCGAGTTAACTCGACCGGTAGTCATTTTCTTGATATTAAAGACGGATCCCTTGCGTTGTGTAGCCAGTTCTACGCAGATATCTTTCGGCATCACAACCTGTCGGAGCAGGGCTTCGTCACCGCTTAGATCCTGGGAATAGACGTCTTTGCTGGTATACACCTTCGAATCATCGGCTCCGAAAATATAGTTACTCTTTGGAGAACTGGTTCGCAAAGTGAATTCGTAGTTCATCAGAATGTGCAACTGAACGTCCCGTTCTTTCAATACCGACTGCATTTCCGTGTATGTCAGCGACTGTGGCACGCATTGCGAACATGGCAAAACGATTACAACTTTGGCAACTCCAGCACGGAATGGATACTTGGCAGCGAAATTAACGGCTCGTAGGATGTCCGTATTGCCGCCGTCTTTGGTAAAGTCGAGAATCTCGGCGGCCATCCCTACTTTGCGGACATCGTTGAAAATGAGGTTCTCCATCGTATGAGTCTGTTCCCAATCGTGGATTTGGCTGCCTCCAAAACCGACAACACCGAATCTGTTGTTTGTTTTTCCTGCAAAATATGAAGGTACTCGAGCTGTATAGTTTGTGGTAGTTCACTTGATTTTAGAGTATTTACTATCTTGTCGATATAGCCAAAAAGTAAGCGGACTATCGAAGCGTTGCTATAGATATCTCACCTGCAGCATTCAATGCGGTGTTTATTCGCGAAGCGAGATCCTGAAGTTTTTGTGCGACATCTTTGTTGCATTGTTTCTCTTCTACAACAAATACCACATCCGACGATCTCGTTGCTGGAACCTCAGAAGCTTTGATTTTCACCGTCTGTCCTTCAGTCATAAATGATGCAGTAGGAGTGCTGCATTTGGCTACATAACGGTAAAGATAGATATAAGAATTTAATTTTACAGCGTCTTTAGCATATTACTAAATCGCGACTACACGAAGACCATTGGAATAGTTGCTTACTCACCACAGGATTTCGGGCGACGGACAGGAACACCGTGGCTTCTGCAGTTAGAAACATACAAAGCTGACACTGCGCAGAGTTTTTCGTTGATCACATCCTCATTATACACTGATGTCACGTCCCTCAAACACATATCCAAGTAAGGTTTAGGATTGACCTGGAAATGCGAAGATGAGTTTTAACAGCTTTCAGATCAATGATTGTATGTGTTAAAAGTATTGCAGTGAACTTACTAGCTTAAAACCCGGTCGAAATTGCGACAGTGACGATTCAAATAGTCCTCGACATCGGTCTGCAGTTGCTCCACTTTGTACAGCTTGCACCGCAAATGTACGCGTGTTTCTGCAGTATTCTCCAACCTGCCAACTACGAGCGAATTCGTCAACATCGTCCACTACTCGACCAGCTGAAGTCATGAAGTCATCGGAGGGTTCGTTTGTGTACGTTCCCAACAGACCGGCTGTCTTTCCGAAATACCAGCCCGATACATTGAATCGACAGATTTCAGTCAGCATGTTACAAGTGACTGTAAACCCAAGGTCGTTGTGAATGCGGATTTCACTGCTATATCTGAGGACAGAGGTATTCATAAACTGTACCGGTACTTCGGTCTGACGGTCATTTACGGTAACCTGAAATAACAAAAAAAAAGATTTATCAAAATTACGAATAGATAATAAACATGGATCGTAAGACCTTTCCAGCGACGAAATCATTAAGATAATTTTTAAAATTTACCTTGAAATCGGGGAAGATCTCGATCTGTTTGTTATTGCTGATGACTGTGATGGATTTTCTGGCACCGTTCTCGTAGTTAACAAGGTAGGTGAATGTATTGCCGACAAAGTCGTGCGCCAGGATGTAACTGCAACTTCCAGTTAAGTCATAGATACGGTGATCGAAAGTAACGAAGTGGTTTTTGCCGAGGAGGGAAGCATGTCCTGGAACGATAACAAATTGGATGCTGTTAAATATCTTAATTTGTATAATTTTTCTAGAGGGGCAATTCAGTATTAGTTTTTGTAAGAGGTTTGGACTATCTGTAAAGTTCCTATGACACTAACCTTTGAATGGTGGAAGCCAGTTGCTGATATCAGTCGATGGTTTGTATATGTAGAAATAATCCCAAACAGTGAAGTCGGTTTTTGGTACGATCTTCCTGTAAAGTTTGTTCATCTCCGCTTTCAGTTGGTTGAGATTGAATTCTGGCAACTTATTCAGTTGTGTGATTTTGGTTGGTAAATAGATTTCCGCCTGGATTTCTCCATTCTTTGGGTCCCAAACTGTGAATCCTGATTTGTCTAACAAAAGGAAACTCTTTGCGATGTCATGAAGTTGACTGCGAAGTATTTTCTTGGTAGTCTCAATGGATTCATCGACAAGATTCTGGAATCTCTTTTCGACTTCGTACTCAACATAAAGACGTTTGGCCTAAAGAAAAAAGTAATTAAATTAATGTATACCTGTAATGACACTGCTAGACACAGCGCATAATTAGACAAGGTACCTGTTCATAGAGCTGCTTGGATTTAGCAATGATCATTTGAGTCATACGATGTCCAAGAATCTGTTCCATTTGTTCATCGACCTTCTCTTCAACCTTTTGCATGATGGCGTTGTATTTTGCGTTGACTTTAGTGGCCCATTGGTTGTAACTGTCACGGTACCTTTCTAAATTTTCCAAAAGTTTTCTGAAGTAACCTTCATCATCGACACTGGCAAGAGAACTTCTCAAACTTCGGCGCCATTCTGTGAAATAAAAGACCGTGAAGAATAAAATGTATCTGCTGAAAAGAGATTCTGATACACATCGCATTGAAATTATCAAAACATACCAGCAAATTTGGTCAAATATGGTTGCATTCTCAGACTGATGAAATCAAATTGGTTGTCGAAATAATCTGCGATAGTTTCTCGAAGGTCCTACAAAGAATGAAGATTTCAGTTGATAACAAGAAAAAGAAAATTGAAAATCCACGTATTTGCACATAATAGTGTCAATTTACCTCCATACTTTCAGCCAATTCTTCCATGGAATGGGAAATCTTTTGAGCTGCGCGATTGTAACTACTGATCACCATATATCCATACTTTTGCCAAGCTGGTCGGAACAGAAGCACATATTCGGCAATCGTATCTTGCAAATTGTTCAGTTTTTTCTCAATTTTGCGTCGGTGGATTGCTACAGTTCGTTTAGCGTTTTCCCACGCTCGAAGAGCTCTGTGAGTGAAAACCAGGGACTTTTGTCTGAATAATATAAGAAATAGACATATGTTTGCCGTCTTTATGATCAAGTTACAAGGTAACACTTTCAATAATAGTTCAGATACTTACTGTAAATATTTAGCAGCTCGTCCGACATAGTACATGATATCTTGCATAAAGAATTCATTATTTTCACAAATTGACTTCCATGTGTTCGAGATAACATCTGTATCCCTCTGGAATGAGTCCATTTCTCTAGTGATGTAGTTCTGCAACTCGGTAACGTCAGGAAGACTTCGAATGATTTCCTCTGATCGGCTGGCTCTAAATCGGGCAAACGCGGCACGGTTGGCTTCAAAAATTTCTGCTCTCCTAGTTCGACTGTTATCTAACGTAGTCCTGATGTATTCCTGAAAAATATGCAAAACATCATCATTATCAAAGTAATTTCGATTATAAACGTTTGTAACATCTTTGGATTAAAACTGAGCACGTGTCTTACTTTGGCCTCCTTGTAGAAATTTGGTCTCCAGTGTAGTCGGGTATGAAGAAGTCGAGTCGTGTTCATGTACAACGTTACCAATCCATCAGTGACTCTCATTCCATTTTGCAGACGGTAGGCTTCAATTTTCAGTTCCTTGTGGCTGAGATAACGGGCATATAGGTGTAACAGATTATCTGGATTTTCTGCAAATACAGTTTTTAATATATAAAATTATAAAAACATACTTATTTTTTGCTTTTGGTCGTTAGATTTGAGTTAGGATGACCTACCACTGTCGTGATTCAGACGGAAATCAATGCTCGGTACATTTCTATTAATGTCAACTCCAGCTTTTATATTCCTCACTCCCAAACTTCCTGTCCAGTCCACTTTGTATCCAGTGTTTGTTTCTTCTAATTTACCATTAGCAATGAAATGCGAAAGACGTGGCGTCATCAAAGGAATCTGTCAATTGATTAAAAAATACAAAAATGATTAAATAACTGTCAGGGATTCAATGGTCTATGGATTATAAATCATTTATGGGAATTTACCTTCATCAGAAGCGTTTTTCTAATCTTATCGATTTCCATTCTCAACTCGGCAATCTTGCCAACATATCTTACTTCGATGCCACCTTCTAACTTCAAGCTGGTGTCAATCACCGTAATAGTGATCTTGTGATCGGAGTTCGATTTCGGATGAGTGTAGCCGATAGTTGTGACGTAGTTAGTCTCATACGAGCCTGATTGAATGGTGAGGTAAGTTGTAAACAAGTCACGAGGATCAGTTGAATAGTCAATGATGGATTTCAAATCGACTATCTTGTTGCCGCTGTTGATCGTAGCTTCAGTGGAAATCGACACAGGCTACAATAGAAATAATTTGTTATTGATAAGCAACATATTAATTTCATTTTATTGAGTTGAGAGGGAGAATTATCATTCAATACATACTTTAGGTAGGCTCGGATGGCTTAAAGACAGCTTCATCGAGTTGGTTTTGCCTCGGCTTTCAATGAGACTGTGAATGGTCACCTTCTTGGACATATCCCGCGATGCGTCCCACATAAGATCGAGAGTGTCATCGTGTTTCACCGTGTTGCGTAAATGCGAGAAGACTGCCCGGACTGTGCGAAGAGGGGTAGTCACTTTCAGCTCGCCATCGAAATTGCTTTCATATGTTCGCGACTTATCGTTAACTGTTAGTTCCAAAGATGCCTTCCTGTTTCTTGCTTCATCGAGGGTAGTCGTCAATCTGTGTACTCTCTTGTAAGTTGTCTTTTCATAATAGTTCGTAATACCCGCGGTTCTCCATGGAAGCGTCAATTTGACAGATGATTCGTATTTCTGCATGAAATAATTCGATCCATCCGTATGGACAAGGTTTATCTGGACGTTTTTTCTCGTTGAACGGGTGTCCCAATTAACCAAAATGTTTCCTGTCACATCTTTACCAGTCTTCTGAAGATCAGCAGTCAGCCGCATAGGTTTTGGTGACATACTCGTAACCTCTCCTTTAATCTTCGTAGCACTCCATTCCAAGTCAAGGACGCCATCATACCGTTTATTTAAAGTAACAGCCATATTGTTTCTGATAAATCCATCACCGTGTTTGTGATCCATGTCAATGGTCAGACGTGGCAAATACGTCATTGGTGTCGTGATTCTTGCAAACATGTCAAAAGTTAATGCAGAAGGAATTCCATTGAGTTTGTGGCCAAAATCAAGTGTAATAGTTTTGCCTTCAGCCCATGAAGCAGCAACATGGAAGCCATCTTTTCCATCAACAAAACTCTTACGATACTTTAAACTCAAGTTCTCCATATGAATATAGGGACTCCTGAATGACAAAAGTCCATTCACGCCTTTTTTGTACTGTACATCGACATGGGACTTCTTGCCCAAGCCTACTTCCGTAATAGCATTGGTTGTAAATTCAACTCTGTTACCGCTGTGACGCAGTTCAAGTGATATAATTTCAAATCCTACGAAAGGAGTGTTGATCGTTGATTTACTCACTAATCCATGTGTAGTGGTAAATCTCGAATCTTCATTAAACGTTATTTTCTTGTCTGCTGCCCATTGGAAACTTGTCGTACCGGCATAAGAAGTCCATTCTTTGGATATAGTTGCAGACACTAAAGCAGATACGTCGTATGGGGTGTCTAACTTCGACGTCAATTGCATACCTTCTCCTAGACTGTTTCTGAAATTTATCGAACCTGAAGTTTTTCCAGCCTTGTGATCCACAGAAAAAGATGATTCAATGTGATCAGTAATGTCCAACTTTAATTCAGCATTGCGCATTGCTTCGTAAGTCGTCCTCAAATTCATGTGGCTCGTTATTTCCCCTTCGGCTATCAACAACGCTGAATTGAAGTACTTATTGTAGATGCCGGTGAGAATGGTAAGTTTTGTGTCATACTTATTGTTTCCATCGTACTTCAAGGTGATTTCAATGCGAGGCAATGTCGGCTGTTGGGTAGTGATTCTCAAAGTCGTATCTAGTTTGTTGATGTCTCTTCCGAAATTCAACGCAGCTTCAATTGGTTTACCAGGCATGTATTGAAGTTTACCAATGGTGGTAAATGATTTCGCATTGCCTTTATGTTGGAATGACGCACCGATATCTTTGTAATTTTCAAATGGCGTTTTCATAGTGATTGATCCCGTAATGTCACTAAATGACGGCATATTGAACTTAAGAACTGTATTGAGAGTCTTGTCATTTGCAGTGACATCCATATTGCAGGTGAAGTCATTAGAATTTCCATTGTGTCGGTAAGTGGTGAGAAACTGCCTCATGTGTTCGAATGGAGTCTTTATCTCAACGCGTGTGTAAAAGGCACTTAGATCATTGGTGTCGATGGAGACTTTGGTATCGATGCGTTTTCCACGTTGGAACTGCAGCATACCAGTGTTAGTAAATTGTCGAATGTCACCAGAATGCTTCAGGTATAACTCAAGATGTCTGTATTTTTTGTATGGAGTTTTAACGACTAATCGGCCCTCTATTTCCGGTTGCATTTTGAAGTCGACGTTGGATTTGAATTCGCGACCTGGGCGTGAAAATGTGAATCCTGTACGGAAGTTCTCCAGAATTCCAGAATGGCTAAATGCGACCGAAACTCTGCTGTATTTCTCAAATGGTGTAAGCAACATCAGGTTAGCCTCAATACCATTTCTTCTCTTGAATGTCAATGTTGAGCTGAATTTCTTTGTTTCCGTGGAAGCTGAAACGGTTGTTGTGAACTCTCTTTTACTTCCGACGTGGTTGAATGATAGCTCAATTCTTCGCCAGGACTCGATTGGAGTGATAATGGTTATCTTAGCATTGTATTGTGGACTCATGGTCCATTCGGTTTTACAATTCATCTCTCCGTAGCGTTGTGTAGTAAGTTTAACATTGTTTACGAAGGATCGCCTTGACCCAATGTGGGAAAATTCTAGTTTTGTCATTTCAAATCTTTCGAAGGACGTTTCCAGTTTCATTTCGCCTCTCCAATTCGTCAAAGTGTAAGGCTTAATTTCATTTCTCAGTTTGATGTACATATCTTCGCCGTATCGGAAATTTGTCTCGGTAATGTAAGTATTATCATTTGGTTTGTCGTACTTCAGAACAATTTGCGTTTGAGGGGCTGTAATGGTTATTTCGCGATTGCCATCCATACCTGTAGCTACGACCTTGGCAGTTTTTAGAATATCCCACGGGGTTTCAATATCGAGTTCATATCTTCTCTGGTTGATGTTCAATTTTTGATGCAGTTGGAACCTCTGTCTTGATACTCGATTGAACTCTACGTCCGTCAGTAGATCTTCACCCTGCCGTCTATGGTCCACAGTAAAAACGATGAATTCGTACGATTTTATTGGACTGGTTAATCTTGTTGCTCCTTTGATCAATTCTACACCATTAACTTCCCACTCATTTTCAAGTCTCACACGAGCAACGTAAACGTTGTATTCAAATACGAATTTGTGTTTGAATTCGTTATAACTCTTCATATCATTTTTGATTTCCAGAAGCATCGAAGATATCATTTGTATCGGGGTTTTTAATTCAATTTTCAAATTAAATGGGTCTTTCGCCTTGTAGGTTGAGGAAAATTCATATTTGGATCCGTCGTTGTCAATTAACAGCATCGTACTGAATTTATCCATATCATTTTTGCGTTTCAATTTGAATTCATAGATTCGGGATGGAGCGGTGGCAATCAGTTCAACTACGGCGTCATCGATGGACAGGATCTTCAATTTAGCCATCAGATTCACTTTCTTGTAACCTGAGTAAGTGAGCAACCATTTTGACTCGGCATTCTGGATTGGATTTTCCGGATCGTACGACAACGAACTTTCAAATGAATTCACTACATCGTGTGGGGTTTTCAGGTTAAATTTAGCAGTTTGTAGATTCGTCATGAATTCACTTGAAATTTCGTATCTTCCAACGTCTTCGACATTGGCTACAAAAGTCGAGTACCACATTCCGTTTCTTCTATTCAAGTTATAAGACACGTCAACGTCTTTTATGTGGTGGCATGTCAACTTCAGGTCTCCATGAAATAGTTCGCTTGCATACCTTCCATAATTAAGTCGCACGTTATTAACAAATGAGCTTTTTTCACCACCTGATGGTGTCAACTCAATGCTTATTTTACCAGTGAGCGCTGGCTTGAGGTGTGAAGCCTCGCCATGAATGTTAATCTTGTGACCATTGATGGTTGCTGTCCAAGTCGATGATGGACGATACATGTGCGGGTTTATTATCCAGGTTGACTGCCATTGCAACACCTGTCCGATGTCCATAGTTTTCGTGAGCCGGTATTGGTTTTCTGTCCACGACTGATCGAACCTCATCTGGATACTTTCGTACGATGGAATGTTACTGGTCATGCTTATAGTAGTTACATGACTGACGAATGATGTCATCACGATAGTACCTAAATAGTTGAAACGATATTTCTCTCCATTGTAATCGATTTTAGTAGTATGTGTGAGGTCACCGCCAAGATTTCCGTCAAATTTGAATAAAAGATCGAGCTTCTGTAGATGTTTGTATGGGGTGGCTATCTTTATATCACTGGTTAAAGTATCATCTACCTTTTCAAATGTCGATTCAAGACTAGCTTGTTTTCCGAGACATTCACCCAGCAATTTGGAAAAATATGAAACATCAGATCGTTTTTCATGTCGCAGATCGATTAGGAAACGTTCTTTCAGCCCAGTGATTTCAAAACGTGTTGTGTAAGGGAAACCGGAATAGTGCGTCTTCAGATTGAAGATTAATGGTTTCATAGCATCGACACAAATTCCACTGACGTCAATGTTCAAATTTGCATCTACGTTCTTGAAGCTTCCATCGAATTTGTAATTTAATTCCAGGTTAGAAATACGAACACCACTAAACACGTTAAACTTGGCTTCCATACTCTGTTTTCCATTTCGAACGTAATGAAACTTGGTGGTGACTTTCTCTGAAAGTTCGGGCATCGTCATTTCTAGAGTTACCATCATACTTCTCGTGCCATAAGCGAAGCTATGAGTTCCTTGTACATCGAACACGTAATTGCGATTATTCGCATTGATAGCGTGGTTCATTGACAGCTGCCCACTTTTTGTTAGTTTCGAATTCCAGTTGTGCGTGTAGGTGCGCTTTGTCTGTCTAATATTTGCCTCTATTTCTATCCGTCCATTATTTTCAATATGATTGACAGTGACGTCGTGTGTAAAGTCAATCACGGCCGTGACGAATTTCATGGTATTGTACGTAAGATCGATGTTTGTTGTAAATTGTCTTCTATCGTCGGTGTGTTTCATTATCAATTCGCTCAAATATTGCTTCCATCTCCCACTTACAGTGAATTCTATATCGCGGCTGTATGGAGTGCCTTTATTCTTCATATTCACGCTGTATTTCCCTTGGTTGCCATTGTAGTTACCCCCGATTGTTGCTTTGAACGTGTTGTCTGTCAACAGGCTAACCAATTCCGCTTCAGCGGTTTTCAGTATGTCAAATGGCGTTTCGATGGTCAGCTTCCCAGAGAAATCCTTCAAGCTTCTCGGATTGACATCTAATTTTATGACAACAGTGTCAATGAGTGGTTTGGAATGGAATGTTAATTTGGTCCTGTATACGCCATCAATCTTCTCATATTTTATGTGTGCCATCATGTTTTTCATGTTGGTAAATGGAGTCATTGTCTTCAAGGTAAGTTCAATGCCGTTTCCTTGCAGGCCGTTGATCTCGAAGTCCAAACCTCTGTCGCCAAAGTGAAGTGAAACCTTTGTTGATATATGATTATTTTTTATCACGTTTTTCAAATGTCCACCGAGATTTCTGTAACGTTCAAATGGCGTCGCAGACGTCAGTTTGATTTCAAAGTTTTTGATACAATGTGCAGAAAGTATTCCTTCCAATGTGAGCTTTTTATCATTGGCCCACCACGCCTCTGCAGAGCCTTCGTATTTTCTAACTGTTGTGCCTCCAGAAGATAATGAGAACCGCGATCCTACGTTTTTCAGATTTTTGAACGGCGATGTGAATGATATTCTTCCACTGATCTCGTTTCCTTCGGATTTGGCTTCCTTGTTGAATGTCATATCGAGCACGATGGTATCAGTTGGGGTCCACTCTGCTTCCGATCGACAACTGTAGGTGTTCCCAACTTTGTTGGCTACAACCTTTGCCTTCATCGTGCGGCCAGGGTAAGTTGTTTGTGCATCGATGGTCAATTCATCGTTTTCAAATCTGTAATTGGCAGTAGTTATAAGTACTTTGCTACTATCTCGATCAGCATCCCATTTCAGGTCAAATTTACTGTCAATCTTACGAGGATGGTAGTTGAATTGCAAAGAAGATGTGATTCTTCGTAGTGGATGTTTCAACACAAGATTACCAGTTACCGATGGATAATCTCCAATCATTTTCAGATTGTACACCAATTCGCTGATATATTCGTTGTTGTTGTGCTTCAGGTTCAATTTGGCCGTGAAATCAGTAGGGTCTAACTTGCCAATAACTTTTAGATTTACTGGAGCTCTGTTAGGTAGTTGAAGATTAGCGGAGAGGTCATGGTTGATGGATGCATCGCCAGTGTAGGCAATATCTCCAACATAGAGGCGACCTGCGTAGTTAATTTGTCCGGATATAGCAAGATCCTTTACGTTCAGTCTTGCGGTGCCACTGAAGGAAATCGGAGATTTTTCTGGTAAGGTCATCGCACCATTGATGTTGTGTGTTTCTCCAGTTTTCTGGTAGGTGACATCAGTCGTAAGTTGTTTGCCGGTTGCCCACTGCAATACAGCATTTGCTTTTGTTTTCGATGGTCCATGATTTGCAGTTAGTTTAGTGGCTAAGTCCGCATTCTGAAAAATACCCCATTTTAAACAAAAATCTTTGAATATCCAACGACAAATCAAAAATAGTATTGTGTTGTCTCTTAAACTATGACTTAGCCTAATGTCTAAAATATATCATGATATTTTCCATGAAGCAAATTTCCACAATTTCTTAAATTCTTCTATTCCATTTTTCAACCAATTTTTGTTTTTTAAGAAATACGAAATGTTTGAAACATTTCTCACGAAGTTATATAATTCAGCAATGATTCAATAGTTCACTTACAATGACGGGGTATTTGAAACTGGCTGATGATTCGATATTCACCGAGTCGCCATTTTTGGTGTATTTAACAAGCGCACTGGTCTCAATCTTCTTGTTTACGTCATTGGGGTTTCTGCCGTACTGCAACGAGGCGGATCCTTCGTAATGGCCAGTCGTAGTTTTCTGTAGATCCACTCGTGTGTGGAAGTCGTAGTCTGGATACTGGGAACTCTCAATCGCCCTTAAGGTAAGAAGTGAACAAAATATTCAATTTCAGTCACAAAACTACATTCAGGAATGTACCCATTTGACATCTCATTCAATTGGACATTGTGAAATATTCAATGAAGATAAAACCACTCAAAATGCATATTTCGCTTCTCATCAGTTCAAAAGAAACCACCAGCGTCATCATCGAAAAAAAACCTAACTTTACCCATTCGAGTGGCCTTTCATAAAAGATTTACAATTGACTATGTGACCGTATTTTGTACGGAAGTGTAGCACACAACTTAGTAGGCATTATTCGCCTATATTGCAGAGACCGAAGATGCAAAAATGATTATTAGCTACTTACGTATCGACCATGACGCGACGGAAAGAAGGTGTCTTTCTGTCTCTCACTTTGTAGTTGATAACCAAACGATGTTCAGGCTTACGTTGTTTTCCGTACTCGATATTTACTCGACTGGTGTAACGACTACCGCGCTTGGCGTCCAAGTAGCCCTTCACCTTCGAGTGGAAGACCTGGGAATGGAACTCGCTTGAGATGTCAAACCTGGAAAATAATTTCATTAACATTATGAATGCTTGAAGGTGTCAAAGGTTGATCTGCGATGGGTGCAAAGTTACTGTGAAAGTGGGAAATTGTTTGTAAATACGATATTGGAAAAACTAGACAGCTCCAGTCCA
>JAYMFW010181914.1:5216-15643 GCA_036785005.1 Tubulanus punctatus
CCAGCTGGCCGGTCAGTCTTTCAGTCAGCCAGTCTGTCAGTCATCCAGCCAGTCAGTCAGTCAGACAGTCAGTCAGACAGTCAGTCTGACACATGTAATACATAACTTTATCGCTAGCAAAGTGCTTATTCCAAGCGACACTTGCTATGTAACGCTAAGCAATAAATTTATAAACGGGGCCAGTGAAATTGCCTCAATGAGTTCAACTTCTAAAGCATTTTGAGATTTCAAATTGGTTAATACTAAAAAAACGCCATTGAATGATAAAAATGGTAGGAACCTTATTCATATCAATATTCGTAGCATTACTTAATTTTTCTGAACAATTTAAAACTGAAAGGCACATTTTATGATACAATTAAAAAGCAGCAGGGCCATTGGAACTGGGGGACAATGTTTGAGGTTGTGAATAATCTTTTTAAAAGAGATATATTGTTTTTCTAAATTTGGTTAGAGTGTGACATTAGAATTTAGAAGAAATAATGAGAAAATAAAGAAAAAAATGAGAAATAGAAAAATAATTGCAAAAATATATATAAGAATGATATGAATAATTATGATGACAAAATATTATAATCAATGCTGATGATAATATGGAGAGTTATATGAATGAATAACAATAATTATAATACGAATAATTATAATATGGATAATGATTAATTTTATTATTAGAAAGGTACACGTTTTAATAAATGATAACGGTCATAATTTCTCAATTAATTTTGGCTCAAAAGATATTATCTTGCGGTGTTCGTATTTCATTAAAATCAACTGGTTGAAAAAGTATTTAGCCCTTGGTGATTTGAATATCAATGAAATAGCTACAAATACCGATACAATTTCTGCTGATAACGGCAGTTAGTTCACTGACCTAACGTACTGTGAGCTAGTTGAAAAGAAATTCCTTAAAAAAATACATTCCTAAATTTCTATAGAAGGTTTTCGGTACGATTTCAATAAATGATTCATGGATTCATTGTGTTCTAGTAACCTGAAATTCTGTTAATAAAAAGGTCTTTCAGACATGATTGCAAAGCCCCGCAGGATTTTCTAAATCGTTGCCAAAAATTGCAAGTTTAACGATAATATATATATATTCATTTATTTGTCAAAGTGTTACAACACTTGTATGATGAGAATAATCAAATAGATTACATAACATTAATACAACAGAAATTAGTACAAAATATTAATAGCAGCTGATGGGGTAGCTATGATGCTGTATATATGACTATTCATCACTTAGAAGCAATCTTCGTCTCTTAAACATTGACATAAGATAAGATATTATGATAATGAGGACTTCCTGAGTTTTCTTTTAAAACCTTTGTCAAAGTAGAAGACGCTTGAATGGTCTTTATCAAATTGAGCGTCCCAATTTTTGTCGTGGATTTTTTACGTTTAGTTATCGCAACAGCAAAAACTAAAGAAAAAAACCGGTTCAACTCCTCCATTGAGTTGTTACTATATAGAACACGGTAATCTTGGAAAATTGCAGATATTTTTTTCTCTGAATATCGTGTCGAATCGGTCATGTAAAGAACGCCTCCGCGGACGTAATTTTGTAAAAGTTTTAAAAAAATTAATTTTTTTGATTTTGTTATCAAATCATAAAAAATGATTATATCTTCTCCGATTTTGTGTCATTGGGTTTTTGGGCGAATAAAAAAAGTAAAATAACACATGTAAAACAGCATATTTCGGTCTATATATCAACTAATTAATTTACTCAACATCCATGAAACATTTTCTTGGAGAGAATGTAGATAATATTTCAACCAAAAATTTTATTATTCATGATTATTTATACACTGAGTAACATACTCTCGACTTCAAGTCATATCTCAGTTAATTAGATAAATCCATTCTGTAAAGTTGTATAACAAGTGGTCTGTTGAATAGTAGTTTGGAAATCTTAAATCTATGGCGTATTGTTTCAGAAATTGAGCATTAATGAGACCCCTAAACTTTGATGAATTTTTTATGGTTTGAATTAACCATTCTTAAACAAAATTGACGAATTCGAATTTCTTCTAATGGTCTTCGATGTACACTTAATGTTTTTGTTCTGCTTGACGGAATTTGGGAGATAAAGAAGGTCAAAATGAGGGCATTTCCAACAAGCCCAATCAGACGATCATCACTCTAAAAAGGGGTTAGAATTGTGAATAACGTACCCAAATGGTATCCCAAAATACAGACAAGACTATAATTGACTACCCCATTATTTTCCTAAAACAGTCCTAATCAGATTTTGTATCGATACGTGAATGATGTCGAAATAGAAAATGTGTCCCATTTTTGTTGGAGATGCCCAAACTTTGACCTTCTATATCTCCCAAACCAACAGAACAACACATTTAGTGTCCATCAAAGGGCACACTCCTCTGTCTTAACCTATGTAGATTTGGAGCAATTCGGATTCGTCAATTTTAATTAAGAATGGTTAATTCAAAACATTGATAAATTCATCAGAATTTAGGGGTCTCCTTAATGCTCAATTTCTAAAACAATAAGCTATAGATTTCATATTCTTAAACTACTATTCAACAGATCACCTGTCATTCAACTGATACATCCTAATATATTTATATTCATAAACTAGTGTTTACATTTCCAGAATACAGAACAGGAGATTGTAAATGGCAAATTACAACAAAATCATAAATACAATAAAGATAACTAAGCAAAATGTCACCAAAAATATCATCTTGCTAGTAAAAATGTCATCAATTATTGATTCAATATTGTACAAATTAGTTACATCATTTTTAGCAAAAAGGCATAATCAAGAAAATAGTACAACAAAAATTACAACTTTAAATTAGTAAAAATAGTACAACAAAAATTACAACTTTAGATTAGTTTATCAGATTTTATGTCCAGTAAATATATCTACGAACTGTACATATGCCGTTTGTTATATTCATATCGTCATGAAAACTGTATCATTATGAAAAATTTCTTTTTGAATTAAAGAATAATTTCATCCTCTGATATAAGACCAACTATTGACATTTTTTCATGTCATTCACGTGATTTTGCATGATCTAATAATAGGTTGGCAATGGTAACCAAGATATATTTTCTTTTATGGTCAAAATAATTGAAAGACCCATTCAAACATATATGTTCGATACATACAATTCTAAACCCCAATAGCGTGTAAAAAATTCTAGCGAGTTGTAAAAACAGGTTTTCAAAAAGAAACAAAAAAAATGTGTCGATCATAAATAATTGCAAAGAGGTATCGATACTGTTCTCGTTGGCAAAATAAATTTTAGGGCAGTTGATTTTCTAGAAGGCTGAAAATTTACTAATTGTGAATAGAAAATCCAAGAATTTACACGTGTAACAAAAGTTTTGAATACTAAAAAATAAAAAAATTATATAATTATAACATCATTTTCATATCCATCATTTTCATACTTCTCCTCTTCTTTTATCCTTGAATCGTTTTTCTTTTTCCAGGGTGCCCACAGCTCAATGAATATCAGCCAATTTGACTTTTTCTGGGCATAGACTAAGTTTTATTTGGGTAAATTTTACCTATGTTCTCTTGTACTTTGTGGCAAATAAATTGTAATGAATTGAAGAAAAATGAATTATTCGTTTATTAGATACAAGATATACTCGAACCCCCGACATGATAAACTATGTCCCCTGTGAAACCAAAACTCAGTTTGTAGTGAATTTTATTTCTTATTACTTTGTCCTTTCTATTAATCTGAGAAATCTGTATTTGAAACCATATTTTTAGAATACACCTGAACGTTGAGAAATCAAAAACGCTGATATGCTCTAGTTGTGAATGAAGACGAAATTCGTTTATTTTTATCAAAAAAGGATTGAAACCCTTTTCTTAAATGGATTAAGCATGATTTTCGCATGATTTTTCGCAATATATCGCATGCTCAATGCAAAAATCGTTTTGAAAGGTTGCAATTTTTATGTTCTTTTTGTATTAAGACTTAGAATGTATCACGATATTCTTGTATTTTCCAATATGTTTTCTGTCCTCTGCGCAAATATATCTTTGTTGAGCAAGAAATATAATTCATAACTCAGAACCGACCTTGAACGAATGCGTCATTTGCTAAACATTCGATTTAATGCGATTTTCAACCAGAAAGTAAAGAAAATCGAAGTTTTGTCATATGCCATTCAATAAGAAATAATAGATTCTTTACTACTATCTCGGTTTACCTTTCATTCTACTTTGTTTGCGACATTGAAATCTATTGGTTACCGGTAACACACACGTCACAAGCAACAACCTAAGTAAATACAAAAACGGTGACAAAAAACTAAGCAACAAGGCGTTGATATCTGGTTGCTACAACAATCAAACTTATAAATCCAAAACCGGTCGAAATCACGCCATTTCATATTTCCCTGTCGACTTTACTTGACGTTAACAATTTTTCGTCTGTCATGAAGCTGTGTGTAATTTTCTCGGCTCTTTGCTGCCTTTTCGTCATCGCTCAAGGTATGTTTTGCATTTTCATAATTTTCAATAAAAGTCAAGATTACTTAAATTTATATTATTAACATTACGCTTTGCACTTTCATCTAAACTACATTTTGCATCTTTTCTGCAAATTAATTTTCACAATTTTCAATATAGAAGATTACATATCTTTTATCTAAAATAACTCAAATTTCAAAATTTTGCGTTTTTTCCCCCACTGCATTTTCATAATTTTCTATTATCAACATTACGCTTTGCATTTTCATCCAAACTACATTTTGCATCTTTTCTGCTAATTTATTTTCACAATTTTCAATATAGAAGATTACATATCTTTTATCTAAAATAACTCAAATTTCAACATTTTGCGTTTTTCCCCCACTGCATTTTCATAATTTTCTATTATCAGCATTACGCTTTGCATTTTCTTCCATTTATTTCTACAATTTTCAATATAGAAGATTGCATATCTCCTATATGTAATTGGTAGAATAAGGAAATACAAACAAAGTAATTTTACGATGAAAAATAACTTAAATTTCAAAATTGTTGAGCAGACAGGGCAGATCTCTTTCAAGAAAAAAAAATAGTGTCAATTGTTTTCTTAAGGTTCTTTTAATTACTGAAATTATCATTTTTGAATTAAAATGAAAGATATTTCTTTATAAACAATATTCTAATGTGAATTTGATGTTTTAATAAGCTCTATTTTATGAATTGTTTTATTATGTAACCGAATTATATGTAGTGCGGTATATAAAAGATTAAATATCATTATTTCAGTATCATTTTTTTATACATTATTTTAGAAACGCCTCAATTTGCTATTGAAAACCAGGCACCATATAGCAAAATCGTAAATATTTTCATGCCCGATATTTACTCAATTCTTTTTCAACTTTTCATTATTTTTCTCTAATTATTCATCAATTATAATCTATTCTAAATCTCATCATTTATTTTCAACAGAATATTTGGAAAAATAGTAGATATCCCACAATTAAGTGAAAAAAATTAGTCCGAATTATGTTGAAATTCAAGAAATGTACGAGATATCAGTCATCATCAGTTCTTTATTACTACAACTACCAGCAGAGCCCTGGTGGGGTAATAGCTGTACCATTTCTTATTGGATCAATTATATGATACGATTTCAGGTAAACGACAAGGTTTGCCACTTTTAGCCTATCAATGCAGCAGCGCTGATAAGGTTAATGCAGCTCTCCGAACGTTTGGACTTTCCGTATGTGCTACAGGTGGGAAAGCCCTCTATGAAGCCTCAAAAGCTACATCAGGTTGGGATCCATCTAAGATACCAGAAAAAAGTTCAGTTGGTGGGTTGTGCGGTTCTAGTGACAGTGTGGCCGTTGTAAGTATTTTTGACATCAGTGTTTAAGCCTAGCGCAGACGGATGAGTATTTTCGTTCGGTGAGCGCAAAACCAACGAGCAAATTTTGCCCGCAGACGGCAGCACGTTACCGCAGAAGGACAAACAAGTCAGGCGAGCATGTTCGCGTTCGAATCGCCTGCAGACAGACGAACAAAATAACGCGAACGCTGTTTTGGTTATGTTCGGGTAAAATGGTCGTCCGTCTGCGCTAGGTTTTACGCTGATATTCTGACCTCATCAGTATATGTGTATCAATAACCTGTGACAATTATGCATTAAATGGTATTTATTATCTCTGTTTATTATTTATGACGCGCTTTATAAAGTATATTTCCGGAAGACACTATTACAGATACTAAATACCGAACTAAACGAAACCGTGCTGACTGGCACCGACGAGTTGCTTCATTTTGGAAATCGAACGAAGCAACAATATTTTTTATAAAAATATCTCATGAAAATCGAGGCGTCAATTCAGTCAATCCTTATTCAGGTTCTCTAACCACTACTATAATGCCACGACCATCTAAGCCATAGTGCTAGATTTGAATTAAATTGATTCTAACTGGTTTTCTTCTTCGAATCTAGGTGATGAGGGGTAAATCGAACGGTATAAACTTCGTGATGCGAACCTGTATAGTAGCAATGAAATGCAATGACGCAGCATACACAAAGAATCTTGCGACCATGACAGTAGGCGCCATCTCTACGATGAAAGGCTTTGCGTATGCGGGTATCACCCCGGCTATTATCCCTAGTTTACAGATCGCCACAGTAGATTCAACTGTTTGCTGCGACAACGAGGACTGGTGCAACTCGGCCAGTACGGCTCGCGTTGGCGTCCTAACACTCGTTCTAGCTCTGGTTGCTTTTTTAATCAGTAAGTGGTAGAAAAAAACCCAGATCGTAACAATACCGCTAAACGTCTTGAAACTCCCCTTTACTGGAGCGCCATCTAGGGAGTACGCGTGAAAGCACTGTTAGTGCTAGAGTGCGATGTTAGTTTTATATGTAGCTTATTCTTGTGACGTCATTCTGTATTGATGACGTCATTTTGGTTGGCAAACACAATTGATATATCGACACGTTGAGAGGTTTTGAAATCGATCAAGGTTGAAGTTTGGTGGGTCAATGACAGAGGCCTTTTAGGCTTTGCTCGTAGAATAGCTACTCTTTCATTCTTCCTTTTCAATTTTCTACCGTCTCATCTGTTCATATGTCATCTGTTTTTTTTTCTTTTTGTTTGACTCAACATTGTATATGTTAAATGCTTTCTATGAAATAAATATTTGAATTGAATTGAATTGAAAAGGAAACATCACACGTATTGTGTTTCGCAATCCTTGTGTCAAAATATCAATTGTGTTGATGGCCAAAATGGCTCTATCGACACATTATGGCGGCAGCACACTGATCGCTAGTGAAAGCTCAAATGGTGTTTTCATGGGCTGTTCGTGTCAAGAAGATTGCACCTCCAGAAATAAACCTTAGTTAGCTTACTATGTTCCCCGCTAGGTAGCGCTGCTGATCAGCATGACAGCGCTACATAGCGGTCAATAATCGTAACTTAACACGAATTCAGAAAACAACAATTTTAGGCATCGATTGAATCATAAGAGATAGATTTGTATAAAAATGGAAAGAAGTTTACTGTTTTTGTCGTTTTAAATGTTAAAAATGAATATCATCCTAGTAAAAAGATAGACACTGTAGATTACATTTTTTGCTGTTTAATATGAAATGAAAGACCTATCAGGTCTGGAGATGAAAATATTAAACCACCACTCCACTTTACTACGTATTCATCACTTGTCATTGTGTTATGTTTGTGCAAAAAATAAACAATCAGTTTTGATATGTATTATTCGGAGTAGTTTGACTTGTTCTTTTTTGTATTGTTGCGTGAGTTCTGTAAGAGTCACGTGGCTTTTATTGACGTCACATTATAGTGACACCTAGTGGATCCTCGATTGCCACAGTTTCACTTAAGACTGCATATCCTTAAACAATGACGCCACATCCTAATACGATCTAGTGGATCCTCTATTGCCACAGTAGCCTACAAGTGACAATACCCTCTCAACGACTGGCGTCACACTTGCGCCACCTATTGGATTCTCGATTATCACAGTAGCTGACAATAACCTTAACTATCGGCTAATGCCGGAATAACTCAAACCAAATCTCAATAGGTCCAGACTCTAGTCCGGAAACAGAGGCGGATCAAGGGGGTGTCCACGGGGTCTGGACCTCGCCCCTAAAAATAAATTGTGCCGTTCAAAAAGTGGAGCAAAAAAAATTGGGATTCATTTTTAGATTGGGACTTATGATTTTGACAGGGAGACTATCGGATTCGTTTAATGTTATGGTTAATATTTTTGACCCCTGTCAGAGTCTTGAGTATATCTAATTTTATTGTTGAGATATGTATAGTATACGACATTTTTTTAGCATCAATTTAAGGGATATTTTGTCCATCACCTCCGCGTGAGTTTTATTTCATTTCGGTAAATAGCGGGACCATCGCTCGTTTCAAAAATTGTTTAGGTCTAGTTAAATCATTTTGGAGGTTATAACCTTTGTTATTCCAGTGGATTCATCCTATATTATCTTCGGGTCTTGTTCCTGGTATTGCTAGTTACCGAAATGAAACTTTTTTTTTATTGGAATGATTAGATAGATCTTTTTATCTAATTTCTAAGAATGTATATATCTAGAAGGTATCATTGTGTCAACGCGATGATACCTGTCACCGGCGTCGGCTATTTTTCGCGAATTTCGTCGTTTTCACGCTCGTACTTCTAAGAAGTTCTGAGACAGTTCATTCAAAATCCGCCCCGTGGCGTTGTATCTGTCACGTGACGATGTCATCCCGCGGACTATATAAACCGGGTTCTGTCCCTGAGAGAGAATTCAGAAGGCAACCACTCAAGCAGAAACACCTTAGACAAAGGTACGGGACCCTCGGGCTTTCGGCTCGAAGGCCTCCCTTGGCCCCAGTGAAGCAATGGGCATAAACAATTAAACTCACCTCTAGGCATCCGTGCGGCATCCACTGAGATGGCACCAACTTCCAAGCACGGCACCCACTCAAAGATGCCTTTGCCCCAGGCTATCCGCACGGCACCCCTCAAAACAAGTCGATGACCGCAAGGCATCCCGCGGCATCCTTTAAAGGGTAACTGACACGGAATTTTCGATTTCGATTTTCACTTAGCGTTTCTGGGACTTTATGTGAACAATTTAAGCAGAAAATAAAAAAATCGAAAATTTCATGTCAGTTACCCTTTAAATTTCAGTATTACAATTAGTCAATGACCGCCAGGCATATGGCGGCATCCCATAAATCCCATATATTTCGAGAACCAATAGCCTTCGTATCTAAGCTCAGTATTAAATATATACTATGATATAGTATTACTTGATCTCATTTTTAAATTAAATTATTGTATATACGTTTTTAAAGGTATTGCGGGTTGGGACGCGAAACCATCCCGTTTAACATGTAACATATTTTATACGCTCAAGTTTTGAGATATTTTTAAGAATTCAATAATAAGCCCATTGGGCACTATGATTTTATATAACTAGTAACGAGATTTCGGTCTGAAACGATTCTTTGAGGATTTCTTTTTGCTTTTTATTTCTATGGCTCTACGGATGCAAAGCTTCAGGAGGAGTGACCCGGTTCCGTGCATAAGACCCACAGTAGTATATTTTTATGAGCAGCACCAGACCAAGAAGGGACGTGATAACCATGAGAGATGGTGAAAAAGCCCGTGGTATCTAACGGTGACGGGACCAAGGCACGCCGGCGATGCGCGGAAATGGATAACCGGGAGACCCTAAAAGTTACGGAGTAGTTGGCCTGACCACCCAGGTAGGTCCCTTTATATGTTGTGGAAGGGTGGTTATCGGAGTAGGAGTCATTGGCCATGTGTGGAGGTTGGGGGCACGAGGACAGGGTGGGTTATGCGAAGCAACTTGTAACCAGTTTTACCTCGTCATTTCAGAGAGAAGATACGATTTATAAGATTATCATGAGTTTCCCCTTTTATTTAACGGACATATCCTGTGGAGGATTACTGATATCCCCTTTTTGATCTCCCTATCAAGAGATCCCTGGACGCAGGACGAACGGCGTCTATAAAGTGAGACAGAATATTGATGGCTACCAATCCCGATTCCGCTACACAGGTCTTTATAGAAAAGTGCTGTCGCTTCGTTTGATTTGTTGCTGTTTTCAAAATAAAGCCATTGGTCGGTATTAGTTGATAATGTTTGGTGTTGTTTGGACTGCTAAATAGAATAATTTCCTGGAAGTTTTAAAAGTTGCAGTAAAATCGGATTTGAGAAATGCTTGATAATATCCCCAGAGCGCCGTCGTACAAATCATATATTGATCGATTGTTAGTGAGAAGAAGAAAATACCTTGAACAATGATGAAAATGTAGCAAAGAGCGGCGGCAAAATTACGCACAGCTTCATGACAGACGAAAAGCTGTTGCCGAGAAGGAATTATCAAATGGTTGAAGACCGGCGTTCTGTTTCACTACCGATAACGAC
>JAYMFW010182247.1:0-15625 GCA_036785005.1 Tubulanus punctatus
GATTTCACGGGCACTCAACGATGAGTGATGTTGGGGTTCGACTTCCATAGTCGTAGATAGTAGCCTAGGCAGCTGTATGACTTATTCTTATCTCTAAAATAAACAGCTATAAAAATATTTTAGGTTTCGGCTGACGGAGAGCCTTCTCGTAAATGAAGATATTTAAGATGTTAAAATGAGAATTACATGTCAGCATACTTCGAGCTTCGATCCTGGAGTTACAGCGCAATGACCTATCGCCCTACCGACTGCGCCATCGCTCCTCGATGTTCATCACTGTGTAATGACTGTATAAAAAAATAAAGTTTATGCACGCGCGAGAGACGTATGGCGTCATCACTTTAGAAAAATCTATTTTTTGGTAACTTTCGCCCGTTTATCATAAATTTGACCACCCTATATCAATCTACATAGTTTACAGCAACTTATGACACCCAACACGTCTAAGTACTCCCCGCGGTTTAAACGCCATCACAACGATTAGAAACGGCCTTACCGTTTTATTATAAAGATACATATCGCACGATTGGAATATATTTGAATTTTGACCCCTGTTTGACCTTTGTTGACCCCTACTGGAAATGCCTGACATTTTCAAGGGGGCAGCCCAAGTCAAAAATGTTCGGTATTCGGGAATACAAAAACACTTTGTAACCTTTGTTCCCACAATTTGGTCACGGGACCTACAGGCTGGTCTCCTATTATAGGGGCTTCAGAAATGAGCTCGTTTTAATTTCAAAAGAGCTACTTATTCAAACTACTAAAAGCTGATCCATTGAAGGAGAACTTATGACACATTTTAAGTGGTTATTTCCTGGGATTGGTATTGATCTGAATTTTTTTGGTATTTTTCAATATTTACATAATTTTGATGAATTTTCCCTCAACGAAATTTTTCCCGAACTCAAAGGACCTAGCAGGCACCCGATATATGACTTTGATCAACAAAACTTATATCATATGAAAGATCACTCTTATAACGTCCGGAATATGAATCCAAAACATATGGCAACAACAATTTTTCATTTTTGACGAAGTGAATTTCAAGTAGCACTTCAATGCAATTTGATCCTTCCAATCCACGTGCACGCGACTGCGATATATAAACAACCAATTGTTTTATCAGAAACTCATTTATTGAATCGTTCTTAGATATTGATAATTCTTTCAAAGGCAGTTCAAAGTGCATCATCAAATCTCTTCTCAAATGATTAATCATAGGAGAAAAAATTGATTTAAGAGCCTCTGTTTGTCTAAATTTTTTGCTTCTATAGTTTGTTATCTGAAAAGAAATCTAGATCATGCACTTTAAACTGCCTCTGACACTTTTATCAATATGTTATAACGATTAAATAAAGGAGTTTCTGATCAAATAATTGGTGTGAAGTTGTTTACCGCAGTCGCGAGGAAGGGTCAGATTGCAGTCAAGTGCTACTCGTCCGACCTTCGGTCGATGTTTACAGACCCCCGCTCTTACGTGACACACTTATAAGAAAAGTTTAGGTCTGTAGTTCTGCTCTTTAATACATTATCAATGAAAATCAGACTCATAGATACTAATGCCACCCTGGTGGGATAAATGTATGGACTCCGTTAGACGCCATTAGACATCGACAGGTTTAAGGCAACCACAACCACGACCTGAAAGAGGTACTTGGTAACTTGGGCCACTAGGAGAACCACATGGTCCTTCCCACTATCAATACCAAAATTACCGGTTTCAGTAGTTTGAGGATAAATAGTTTTGAAACGGTTATGCAAGTTTGGATAATTACCTTTAATTAACTAATTAAAAGCTACTGTGAGAAACAAGGATTCCACCTCTGCCAGTAGGAACACATCAAATGGCTATACTGTGAACTTGGTCGTTGGTAGCATGATATCTTTGGTTCACTGGATCCAATTCCCTATTAGCCTCGACAGAATTGACGACATCTCGTAGTTTGGCAAGGTAATTGAAAGTTTACGTTCTAGAGTGATTATATTGTTATCGATCACGCTATCTATTGGGATCTGTTGAATTTACAGGACCCCATTTTATTTCCTGTACACGTACCATTAAAATGCAAAGATTAAAATATCAATTCCATATCTTACCTGTAACCCGCAAATCAACTGTTCCAGCATTCTGCAAAGTATCAGCATATTTGCACTGATAAACCCCACTGTCAAATAACTGCATTTTATTTTTCGCTAGAAATATACAAGGCATTATTACAATTTCTCTATCCAGGGCTGATTCCTGAGCCATATGTTGATGCAAATGCATGTTTTAAGCCCCACTACATATCAGTGCAAAAACCGAAGCACCATGATTTTCAACTCAAACCTTATTATTCAATTACCTATAGTGTAAATGATTTTAATTTCTCCATTTCTCCTCGATTCTATTAAAGATCGTCCATCTCCTCTGAATAGTGTGTTCAGAATCAAATCATTGTTTACATCTTTAGATATTTCCGTCTGTGTTGAGCTTTGAATGACTAAATTCTTCTTTACGATCTTTATAGTATTCAACTGTAAGGATCGACCCTATGAAATATTTGGAGAATATCATTAACTCAAGTTGACTTTTATTTACCGACAAATGCGATAGAAAAAATGAGACAGTTTGGTTCACGAACAGCAAGCAGGAGCTTAACAAAATTTCAGCTTCTCGGCTGTATGGCTACAACCTAAACAGACATGATTCGAAAGATACTTTGAAAAAATTATTTGCTTCAATTGACACAAGCCTTTGTGAATACTCATTTGACAGTAAAGTGATAGCAAAAAGTTCTAGCAAATTTTTATAGTTCTATAGTAATAGAATATGGACTACTTAAATGAATCTTAAATACTTGATGTAGTATCCCTTAATTATAAATTAGGATTCATCTGTGAAAAAATAGAAAGAAGCCAATCTAAACTGATAATGGTCGGTAAGGGTGTCACTATGTACCGAACGAAAGTAAGGGCGAATTGGAGGTGGGGATATTGTTTTTTTTGGGGGGGGGTCATGGAAACCGGGAGGGGGTTATTTTACCCAGTTTTTGTTTAAAGTACATTGTGTTTGGTACCAAATGAAAGGAAATTTAATTTGACAAACTCAGTTCCATGTCAATTTTATCTTTCTATGAAAAGTTACACTTGATTGAAGACGTAGTCATCAGTATTAATAAAACTGAACTAGTTCCAGTGGACACCATCCTACATGATACAAAAATACATGCCTAAAGTCATGGTTCATCCACAGGCACAGGAAACTAGGAAATTACGCATTAATATGATCCCATTGACTTATATTACCTAGGTTTTGACTAACACTGAATATAGAGGGGCATATAGATAACTGGAACTTGGTTACTACCACTGCACTGCCCATCCATCCACCAATTTATATTCAAATCTAAACATCAAGTAGGTGTGTCAGGGGCGTACCAAGGACTTTTTGAAGAGGGGTTCGACTTTGCTATTCCTGCTGTCCCTACTCATAAATCTCGGAAGGAACCCTATAGACCCCTTTAAAGCCCATTCACAGAATGATATTATGACAATATTGTCATAATTTTTTGTCTTTTAAATTGAATTTCCTTTCATTTGATACCAAACATAATATACTTTAAACAAAATCTGAGTCGAAGACCCCCTGGTTTCAATTGAACCCCCCCCCCCCCTCCGAAAAACAATTTTCCCACCCCCATCCGTCCTTACATTTTTGTACTTAGTGACACCCGTACCGGCCATTATCAGTTGAAATTGGCTTCTTTTTAATTTTTTTCACAGATTGGCTCAAAATCGGGCTAATTTAGGGATACTAATTGATCCATTACGTTGGAAATGTTTAATATTGGCAAAAGTATTCTTTCGATATTCACCCCACATTCAAACGACCAATCGTTATTTTTTGCATTTTCTTGAATTTTTATCTCCGGTGAATCAGCTCCCGACTGCTCAACACCTATTACAGAGTATATCATTCGTGCTGTGTACTTTTTGACTCCACATTTCACGTGATAGTAACCTGCGTCTTTACTTGATACTGAATTCTTGACAAGTGACGATACGTAGATATTGCTATCAACCTACATATACGAAATATATCAATTTTACAAAAGAAAAAAAAACAAGAAAATGATGGAAATTACATTTTGAAAATTCATGTGAATTCACTCGAAAATCAAGAAGAGAGAAGATGCAGTTCCTGTTTATTCAGCTATTCAAACAGATGACACGCAACAGTCTGTTTTTCATTATAAAATGTTAGTTTTACTCAGAAAATAAGTCAGGCGACGAACATCCACTGGTGGATAATGAATGCTAGGTGTAAAAATCATTGACCAGGTTATTTTAGAATTTCAGGTACTCATTTTTAATGTGGACCAGGTCCGAGTTTTACATAATCGAAATACCAAAACGTAATGTTAAAAGCAGTTATTGGATATATCAAGGATGGAATACAAATCAGTCGCAATTTTCGAATGCATTCTTACAATGCATGAATCTTAAATCAGGAATGTATTTCAATAACTTCTCTTGAAAGCCCATGACCTGGTAGAGTTAAAACACTTATCAATCGTGACTACCCTGGTAAATTCATCCCAAACGCAACTCTAGGTAATCATCAATCAACCATGGGAGGACATGGCAGGACGGCATTTTGCTGCGTCCATTTCTCTATGTCCATGGCTCTGGTCTCCGTCTGGTGATCCCCAAGGTCTGCACAAGTTCCATACCCAATTTTCCATTAGGTACCTCCACATCGATCCAAAAGGCATGCAGCCACCCCAAGGTTTAACCCACCCAGTTGGATCCTGGACAGACAAGTACTCATGGGTGAGTCTTCCTCGAGCAGGTTAGCCACATGGTTCGTAGATACGTCTGGCAGGCACGTATAGAATATCGCAATCATCTTCTCCCTGACGTTGGATACTTGGTCCTGCCCGCGATACCCCCAAAAAGGAGGTTGTCACAAATGAGCTTAGCCGGGCCCTCAACCTTACAATCAGTTTCCATGCCTCACAGGAAAATGTAGTACACGATATCTAAAAACCCTAATCTTTGTCGTTTTGCCAAGATATCATGAAAACCATACATGTTTCCTCAAGCCACCCCTATTGCATTAACACACTTCATAACTGCGTCCAGGATATCTTAAAAAGCTTGGATCTAAGTCTTTGTCCAGGGAACCTGTAATCCGTGGGGATTATGCTTTTCAAGATCATCGGGAAGCGCTTTGACTAGCTCTGCTACTAGAGCTGCATCATCCAGATCTGGAATATGGACATCACCAAATGACATAATTCCAACCAGTCTTCTCAATTACCCTCTCCATAATCCGTTTCATACAAGTGTTGAAAAGTGTCGGAGTCCATTTCAACGAGTGGTGAGCGTTCGCCACTGCCTACTTATGGAAAATCCAGCCCGAAAGATATTCTCTCCCGAATAACGTTTAGAAGTTTTGACGTAATCGTAGATGTTGTGATCGATAGATGTCTGATTGATTATTTCTGATATCTGATAATTTAGCAAAGGGGAATGATACACAATCGACATACCGACTGAGTTGGGCTGCTGGTCGGAAGTAATGACGACGAATCAAGTGATTCATGTTCGGCTCCTGTCTTATACCACGAGATGTCACATGACTTAGGGTTAGATTCATAGCTCGCAGTAAAAGTCATTGGTTCTTTGCCTTCCATAATCGTCAGCGTATCTGGTGTTATCTTTAGATTTGATATGGAAACTGAAAAACACCCAAAAAATCGAATTGAATTCATCCTTGGAAATGGACCTGCATTGGAAATTCATGTAACCCAATTTTCAAGGATTTACTTCACTAGATCCAGGAGATGCATATACGAACATAAATGATACAAAACTTTAAAGAGTATAGGATATGGACATGTAAATAGTGTATAAACAGGCCTTCCTGTGCAGGTGATTCGCATCTTCAGTGTGTGTTAACAGATGTACAAACATTTAAGGTACCCAATAGAAATATATTTTGCGATGATATTAGAAAATGGTTATAATTTTAGGAAGGGTGTTAGAGATGTCCGGGAGAAAGTAGTGAGTGGGAGTTTAGATGAAAAGATTCTTACACAGTATATTCAACTGAACATGTCCTTTTCTAATTTTCAAAGGATTTGTCGTTGAAGCAGTACACCATATTTCACCCCCATGCATAGTATTGTCGATCAACATTCTGTTATTCTCCATTGCGTACCAGATATATTCGTACTTAACTGAGCATAACCCACTGTGAATACAAAAATTTAAACATTTCTGTACCACAATCCCACAGTTTAACAACGATTGTAAAACTGATCCCATATCATGCATGGTTAAGGGATTATTTTCAATAGTATTGATGGTAATCGTTTGAATTGCTGATAAAGATTGAATGCGATAGTCACATAGCTTCCTCACCAGATGGAAAAATTGTACTATGTGAATCTCTATATTAGAAGTGCATGGTCAGCATTAGATGTTTTGCCTGATTTCCAAACCTAGCAAAAATAATCAGTAGCGCCCAATCAAGGAATTTTCCAATTGTAACTTATATCATGATAGTTAGTACTGCAATGAATCCTCTCTGAAACACCCCTTACGCTATCCATCTTATTGACCCCAACTGTGCTAATTCTAAAAAATAAGTAAGGCTCCAATAAGGGGAAATTGTATTCTCTCGATGCAATTAAAGGATTTCATGTAGTATGATAAGAAATCTTAACTACCAAGTTGAACATTTATCAGAAATAGTTCTTTTTGTTGTTTTGCTTAGCACATTCTCGTGGTAACCTTTCCCTATACTACACCAATTCCATCTGTTCACAGAAAATGAATGTGACTTCCCCATTGTTTGTTTCGAAGCACCTAATTGCCTCTTCTGCCAGCAGGTAATTTGATAGTATATGTAATACTAAAAACATCGACTATACCCTCCCCAAAGTAAGAATTCTACCTTGCTTGATTGCAGTCTGTTTGTTGTGGCAGCGTTTCTGTCCATTGTGATTCCGAAGGCGTGAAGAAGGTGCCACCCGGAAGCAAAACGTTTGCAGATACCGGAACGTTATAAGCGGTAACTTTACATCGTAGACTAGTAGTTGGCTGACTACCAGACTGTGTTAAATCAACAGTTGCAACTGAATCGGTTACTATGTCTGCAGCTTTGTTAATCCATTGCACTGTTGTATCTGAAATGTACATGTATCAATCAGTAATACCAGTTGATTTCAGGAAATAATTACCATAGATTCTTTCCTGAATAATGAAACAGTTGGTTCTGTCAATAGTATACAGTTTGTTCATAGGCTCGATCTACAGAGTTATATGGTCCCCTTCCTTGCGACCTTGAACAAAGGGTGCAAAACATGCCTGAGAAGGAAATATTTGGAGAGTACAGCTGGAATCGTGCCATTAAAAGGGCACAAAAGTCGAAGGGCATGTTATACAAAAAAAATCGTCAACTTCCATCTAAATATGCAAGAAATAGGCACTAATGTTGGTAAATATGCATTCAATAGTAATAGATACATTCTACACTCTTAAACTCAACTGTGTCCAATGGATACATCATTATTTTAACAATGCACTGTGATCTTGTGGTAGACGAACATTTGAACTTTGCATTTTGTAACATAATTAATCGAAGTGGCATATTTGAAGACTCGATGTTCTCCAACTGTACTCTCTCAAGAATAAAGGGTTTTTGTTTTGATGGTTCATAACCGTCCTACGACCGTGTATCGATCCTGAATGTGGTGCCTCTTTTGGAGCTTTGTGAAAATCGTAAAAAACTGCGAAGTAAACAATTAATGTATGCATTGTCATGGATATCATCTAACGCAAGTTACATGATTATGACGCAACTCTGAGGAACTTTCTGTGTACATGCAATCTTCATCACATTCGTATAACAACAAAATTATGAGCAATTTGATGAATAAATGAAGGAACTTACACACACGATAGTGATGCTGGGTCAATTCTTTTGGCACGAATGATACATGTCATTAGCATAGTGGTACAACAATATGTTCAGACAGCTCTAGGCTGTCCAAATGGTAAATCAGGGAATTCGTTTATCGGATGTGATAATGCGTCATGTGTTCTTAGCTTGACATATTTTGGCCATATTTTCACAAAAGAAATGTGAAATCTCAAAAATAGTTTCAATAACATTGTAAATATTTGCATAAAATAAAAATTCATTGGCACTCAAAACTAAAGCAGGTACATTTCTTCACTGTGATGACTATAAACGTCATCCTTAGAGTAGAAATCATTTTTAAGTCTATAGATTGTGAATATCAGATTTAGTTCTCACATGCCATTGATGCAATAGCGCCCGTGGCTTCCATATTGTTAGCATTATCAATAAGAACAGTTAACTGGCGATTTTTATGCAAAATCTTTTCTATGATTATAAAGTCATATCAAAGAAAAGCTTGTTTTATAATGTACTGTAGTTCAGTTTCAAAATAGATTTTATCAGCAATACAGAGCAAAGGCGTCTGATGTTAACATGCGTCTGTTTATTTTGATAGCTATCAGCATCAAAATTAACCATTTAATAGGTATCAATCTCTTATCCTTTAGATAGATAGCGTCTTCTTGCATTTTATCTTTAAATTTGATATTGTAGACGACATTTTAACCTGATAATGCATTAATGAATGTACTCCATTAGCTACATTCTCTAGTTGTAATAGCTACAAAATCAATTATTTTGATATATACTAAACAAAGTTTCATAGAACTTTTAAAAGGTTTAGAACTCTGTATCAATGTAAGGAAAATGATTCACTCCATACAAGATTTTGATATGGGGTTCACCTTTAAGGATTTACTCGTAGGAATACATTACATTTTTTATGACATTGTTAGTAAAGATAACTACATACCTGTTACTTTTAAATCTACCGACCCAGAATCCTGCCGTGTTCTATCAATGATACACTTATAGGTCCCACTATCTTTAAAATTCGCTTTGTTTGCCCCTGGAAGAATAAAAATAGCTAATTAGATGATGCAATTTACAGTTTCGGCCATTTCCCATTCTTAACCTGTGGCTGGGGGATCCAAAAGCCGAAACTTTGCGACGATTTAACATGCCACAGTGGGGATTGGTGAAGGCATTGTTATCACTGGACAGTATGGCTTTAATTTCCAACCATGACAAACTGGCTAACTGAAACTGAAGGGCTACAGATGTAAAATAGATTATTTACATAAGCTAGCTGAAGTAATTAAGCAAAGAGCGGGGCACTCAATACACAAGTTAATTCCTCATTTGGCCCAAATTACAGGGGCGTACCCAAGGGGGCTGCCAGGGGTTCCTGAACAACCTATTTTTAGCCAACATATGTATATCTTAATCAATTAGATAATTTCTAACTTCAGCGAAAGGAATACGTATGAAGTCATGCGCGGAAAATATGTATGAATGGACATATTAAAGGGGTCTATAGTGTTCCTTCCTAAATTTATGGGTAGGGGAATAGCAAAGTGGAACCCCTTCAAGAAATCCTGGGCACGCCCTGAATTGTACTCAGGAAGGATTTCTATGGGGTAATTTTAATGGCCATTACTGCAGAACCATTGGTCACAGATGACTGGTTCTAACATTATGTGAAGTAAATACACTATTGTTTGTGCCAGGGTGAAGTCATTAGTCGGCTGATTGTGTCGTCATTATTTATGCAGAGTGTAAGGTTTTTTGACTCGGTCTGTAAATTCCAATGTCAGCCTGTGGTTAACGTTTGATGAAATAACTATTTTTCTTACCAATAGTGTATTTGATTCCCTTTTCACCACTTATACTAACATCTTCTAATGTATGTCCCTCTCCGCGGAGTAGAGCTGGTACATCGGTAGAAAAGCTAAAAACTTCTTCTTTCAAGTTTCCACCAGTCAATATATTTATTTTGACAAAAGTGACCTTATCCAGTGCATTAACAGCCGAGCTCTGAAAGGAAATTGTCGAAATGGTTTCTTGTTAAAGGAGGATTCGTCCAGTCTAAATCTCAATTCATTCGGGATATCGCGGGTTCGAGTCTCGCGGTCGGCATTAGTAACGCAGGTTTCATATCCGGGGTCTGACATACGGCTTTCTTGAGTGAACTTGCTATAAGCTCGGTAGGGTAGGTTAGGTGGTGTCACTCGTCGTGAGGTCTTAATTCTATAGGCCATTAGGGCCTCCTTGACTTCCCCAGGTGACCAAGAGACGTAAAATAATCCATTGTTTTGATGAAGTAGAAACGCCACAATAAAGAAAAATATCGTCCGAAATGTACGGAAGCGTCCTGGGGACATCATTTCATTATAAAAAAGTCATTTTATTCCGAGATATATCTCAACATAAAATCATTAATGAATTTTTAAAATTTTTCTGGATTTTAATCCGAGATAGTATCTCAACATAAATTCATAAATAATTTATGTTTAGATAATAAGTCAACATAAAATGGCGGAGACCCGGAGAAACATTTCTAATTCGTAAATGAATTTATTCCGAGAAAATATCTCAACGTACATTCATGAATAATTTATGTTGAGATATATCTCGGAATAAAATCCAGGAAAATTTTAAAAATTTATAAATGAATTTATGTTAAGATATATCTCGAAATAAAACTATTCTATTCATTATTCTTAAATGATGTACCCAGGACGCTTCCGTGGAAATGTGTAGACGTTTTTTAAGAAATATATTGAGCATGACTTTTCAAATGAAGGCTATCAGTCATCACCAGGCACTGGCATTCAAGAAAATACAAACAGCATTTTAGAACAGGGATTTGAAAATTAACATAAGCAAAATAGGTGTGTTTAAAACAATCAAGGGGCAATATAGTTCAAAATGAACATAAGTATAAGATGTATAACCCACTAATTAACCCATCGGGAGACACTACACTAAGTGACAGACTGACACCGTCGGGATTCGAACTCTTGACCTCAGGCACCTATCGCCAGCACATGGCGCCTTAACCGACTTACCAGCATCAGTTCCTGATGGGTTAATTAGTGAGTTATTCATCTTACACTTCAGACACGGATTATTGTGTCTTCTTCATAACGAACATAAGTATTTATATATTAACCATTTAACTGAAGGATTTAGATACAAGCTGATTATAAAATTATGTGGTGTAAAGAGTTGAAATTGACAACGTTCGGGATTATCGAGGATCAAGGCAGATTTATTCCATGATATGGCGTTTGATTTTAAGGCAGGGAAAATTAGTGTCAACCCCACTTTTTCAGGTTTAAAATTATCAACATCAATTTTGTGTCTACGTAAACGTTTTAAAAGATCACGGCAAAAGCTTCACCTATATTTCTACACATTTCGAACTTTATTTTTCTCAATAATACGAATATCAATTACACACAGATTATTGTGTCGTTTTCACTTCATTGTTGATGTCCAATATAGACGGATGACATCACGAACAAGAGGTTAACACGATTTAGCTAAAGTTGGACAAAAGTGAAACATGAGTGAAGCCATATCTCGTGTTTGTCGATTCGACTAATCAACAATTCATGTAATGTTGTTACTACATCGAAAATATTAGATAAAATATAATTAAATCCAGAACAAATTAGCCTTGCTCTGCATGGTATGCGTTTCCCTATCCTGACGCACGCAAGTCACTTTTCGTGGAAAATAAGATCTCATTTTCTATAATAATGTTTATTGATGACTGTTTAGTGACAAACGGTCCAAACCATTTTCAAAATTATCGAACACAATAACCAGACACACTTACCTTACATTCGAACGACCACTCCGCATTTTGTTGATATTCTATCACTTTCAGCTGGCTAAGTGACGATGGTGTACAAATGGAAAATACAACAGTCAATACCAATCGAATATGATTCATCCTCCTAGAAACATAAAATAACATTGATGAGTTAGGACTGCGATCATAACTACAAGTTTATAAAGAAAACATCATGCGAGAAGTTAATAGAACAGTGGAGTGAATAGAATATCACCGATATGCAGCGATCTGCGTGCGTGAAATGATGGACATAGTCCATAATGTCAACCACACCAGATTCCATACATAAAAATCACCATGTTTCCATTGAGACAGGTAGATAGACTAATGTCCCAAGAAACGATAGAATCTCCGCGTTCAAACAGAATTGGCGATGAACTCCGCTATATATCGTATCGTCCATATTTTCAAGATGATGGACAAGTGTACACATATATTCCCGATTTTATGTGAATACATGTCATATTCGGAATTTTGGCCTTCGAATTTATTTTTGATTTTTTCCCCTCTCCCCGCCCTCATTTGTGGGTTTGTCATCACAAAAATATTTTTTTATTTTTATTATTTTCCCTCTCCCCGTCCTCATTTATTGTTTGTATAACCTGTAAGACAAGTAATCAGAAAAAAGGCCTTGTACATTCATATACAGAATTTTGTTTATTTCTTATGTGAACTGCGTATATCTCATATTGTCATTTGATTGACCTGAGCTTGTCATAATTAAAGTTTAAAGTTATAAATTAAACAACGAGGGTCTTCAGCTCACAACACTACGGTTCACAAAATTGCTGCTGTCTGATTGTACTTTATTTGACCATCGTACCTCATCAAGCAAAATGCATTTAAATGTATAAAGCATATTAAGCAACTATTGAACTGGTTATCGGAGTGCTTACCTTTAAACGTGCAGGCCGCAGGTTAAATGGAAACATGTGCCATGCCTTAATAATAGCAATTATTGAGGTTGGCACCAACATCAATTAGTTTTTATTGTTTGTCAATAACACTTCAAATGATTCAAATAATGAGGAGCCCATGCCACCATCGATCCCACCAGATGGCACTGATAGGAGTCGGACAGATTTCCATTGAATACATGAAAAGAATAACAACAATACTTCAAGATAGAACACTGGAGTGAATAGAATACCACCGAAATTGTCCATAATTTCAACCGCACCAGATTCCGTACATAAAAATCACCATCTTTAATAATATCAATTATTGAGGTAGGCACCAACATCAATTAGTTTTTATTGATTGTCAATAACACTAAAAATAATGATTCAAGTAATGAGGAGTCCATGCCACCATCGACTCCACCAGATGGCACTGATAGGAGTCGGACACATGAAGAGCATAACAAAAATATTTGTTTTCTCTAATATGCCTAAAATGAATGTTTGATCAACTGATATCTAGAATTGATGGAATCATTTAAATTGGATGGTAAAAGATATCATTCGGTCTATGAGCGTCTCCATGCAAAATTGGGAATTTCTATGCATTTTCTGCAGATAGATGGCGCTTATGTACTGATAGTTCAGGTTTTCATTGAAATGTGAAGGGTAAAACCTTAAAATGAGCTATTTCTGATAAATTCTACACTTAAAGTTAAAAAATGCTGCAAATAAGCAACTTTATCACAAAGGAAATCCTTTATATTACTATATATAAATAAAAGCCAATCTTTTCTGTAATGTAACCTACATATTGGATAGTTTACACAATTTTGGAGACTTAGTCAATATGAATGGTAAAATATTGGGAATTTTTCATAAGGGTAGAGCATGGAGGATTCATTGTAATTTTTTTCGTGGGATGTAATTAATTATTTTGCGATTAAAAAAGCGAAACATCGACTGCTGGCAATACATTTCCTTAGATATTTATCACTGTAACTAACAGTGCTGCCATCTGGTGAGTTAGTTAGCGAAATTCCACATTGTCCAGTTAAGGGAACTTGAACTGATAAATCGAGGATGTTTTACAAGGGAGTGTTGCATAAACTGATCACATTTGCCAAACTTTGATTTCATCTAAAGATTTTGAATTTCGTTTTTCTCATAGCATTTTACAGGTAATGCTCCATTTGAAAATTAAAATTGACGGACAATACATTTTCATGGAGAATTATGTCCTTACACACATTTTCAATAATAATCCGACCCATACTACAGTTGCACCACCCTGGTGCCTGAGCTGGTTTTTGCGAACCCATTATTTGAACACTGCTCATCTTTTAAGACCAATGTCTTTATTTGGACCCAGTACTTCATTCACAATAAGCGTCTAATCACTTTAGTTTGTACATGTAATTAGTTATCGTGCAAACTTTACAAATATCTGACTTAAATTCAGTCTTATTATAACCATATAAGGAGAATTAGATGTACCCGAAAACGTTTGTGTTAATAAATATATTTCACTCTGGAAATAAGATCGTTTGGTGGTTTACGCTATTAGATAGATTATTCTTTCTTTCTTTATAGCTATTCACAACATTTATCCATTCACTCGTGGTGTTATTTGTTCATTATATTTCCCTCACTCCCATAATAATTTACATTCTAGCTAATTACTTTACATTCTCGTCTTAAGATTTATTGGGGTAGTAAGAAAAACTGCATTAACCTGAATTGTGGAAGTTTTTATGGAATTCACGAAATTTAATATATGATCGATAGCAACTACCTTTTAAAAGCATTCCATTACAATAAATGTCCAGTCTTTGTAGAGAAAATGATTATATATTTAAATTCATCTACCAGGAAAATCAGTAAATTGAGACAAGAGTATACAAGCATGATATATTGATAGTAGGAACAATGGGAAAAAAAGATAATTAGTAAATAATTTGATGATCTATCGTTGATAACTTAAATATCCATTTGTAAATCAAATATATCTTATCATTATGAAAAAGAACAACATTGAGCAAATAAAGTTATTGGAATAAGAAATTCACATGATAGAGTACAAAAGATGAATGTATCTAAAACTGATGAAATTATGTTAAGTATGTGATGAAGTGTGGGATTTCCAAGAAAAATTATTCGTGACATCAAGATTCAATCAAGCATAAAAATGATTTAAATCAAGAATATTTAGCCTTTTAGTTAAAACGAGGTCACTATGGTTTTTATCGAATTATTTCTACAGATGTAATCAAATTCAGAAATTTATACGTCTATAGAACGAATAGACTTTTCTAACCTTGATCATCAGAAGGAAAACTTGAAACGAGTCATTCTACTTCTCTCCAACGATTTGACATTTTTCCTATTATTCAATTTATCTAAACCGACGCAGTGGTTGGACACATATTTCTGTAATGGGTTTCTCCTACTACAAAATGCTATAAATGTGGGAGAAAACAAAATACACATTTCATCTACGCGTGGGTCTTGATGTTTTAATGAAGCACCATTCAACTTCTGCACCAATGGGGCTAAGCACAGAGATTTTCCCACCAAGGCGTCATCAGTGGCTATGAAAATGTATAGAGCGGAAATACAAACTGAAACTTCTTATATGAAGGGCCGACGGAGCTGCTCTGGCCAGTCCATGGCCGGACCAATAATTTTTCGATCATGAATTTTTTCTAAGCACACATGTGAATGTGAAGTATAAAATGTATATTTTTTGAGTTTTGAAAAGTATTTTTATGCTCTAAAACAGTATCTTGATGTCTACTGTATTTTTAAAATTTCCCAAACCCCCTTTGCCGGCTGTTCGTCGACTTCTGTTACTGAAACTAAATGGCCTGGGGGGGGGGGGGGGGGGGGGGGGGGGGGGGGGGGGGGGGGGGGGGGGGGGGGGGGGGGGGGGGGGGGCGGGGGGGG
>JAYMFW010182469.1:0-15592 GCA_036785005.1 Tubulanus punctatus
ACTAGTTTTTGCGTCCACAATTACGTTACATCGACCCCATTATCATCTCATAACCTTCGGTTTCACCGAAGGTAAAAAGGATATCCTTTAAGCCCCGCCTCTAATAAGTCATATCACAAAATTCTCACAATCATTCAGTTTTAAATTCATTAGCTTGGGCGGTCTTTGGTCACGAGCCTCTTCGAAATCATCGAGGATTCACTGCACTGCACTGGCAGTGGCACTGCGCGTTGCACGCGCGACCAGTATAATCATCGATATTTTTCTATTGATAGATGAAATAAACATACCTAAATCACATGACAGTATTCTCAGTGAACGGTGACGGTTATAATCCAAAAAAAAATATTTGTCAAAAAGCTTCAGAAAGTTATAATAGAGCATAATCCGTTCAGTATGTGCCGACCGTAGCCTGAGCTTTTCTTCAAAAAGTCAATAAAAAGTACACTGGCCACCGGCCGTGTAATAGTTTTATCGATTTCTGACTGGCTTCAAGTATCGATGAATGGTAAAAGCTTTACAAATCATAAATTTGAGTACATTGGCAATAGAATATCGACCAAAAGGTTTACGCAACGATGAGGCAATACCTGGCTCGACCACGAACCGCCCCGATGACGTCACATATTTGATTGTCACGTGAATTTGCGCGTCGAAGCCGTTGCATTTAAACCCCAAAATAGATACCTTACCGAACTTTTTGGCATCTAAGTAATTTATCATTCACTTTAACTATATCCAACGATGTGATTACGCAATAAAACAGAAAATTGAAAATAGGTTGTATTTGATCTAAAGGACACGTGTCTATGTCCCAATTATACATGGCATGTCTTTCTAGGACACGTGTGCCTAGAGGACACGTGTCTTTTTTAAAAAGACTGATGCCCCATTTTCGTTAGGGTTGTTTTGCAATTTTCGTATTAGCCTACTTATGTTGGTTATGTTAACTATCAAATTTTCAATGTACCGTATGCACTGATTTAGAAAAGTTGGAAATTGGTTGAAAAATAAGTAGACTGATACTTCGAGTGATAAAATACTTGAATTACTGAAAAAAAAAGATTCTGTATGTAAAAATAATCAATACTATCCACCATTTTATTCAACCACGAAGGACAAAACAAAATAGAAAATTAATCAATGGTTAATAATTTTATAGATGTGTCACGCTTTTATTTGGTTCTGGTAGCGTTTTGTCATCGTCAGCTTTAACGATATAAAACACTTATATTTTGTATTACAAATTGAATTCTCCTCGACTTTCTTCTCCTTCTAAGTCAATCGGACGTGCGCGAATGCGTTTCAGAATATAGTCCATAAGGTAAAGCTGTACATTAATTTTTTTTTTAAATTGTTGAATGTTGTAAATTAATGTGTTGTAACTGTTATTTTCAAGATTTTCCGGAATTCAACGACTTAAAACACGACAAGATGGTAACTATCGACTATGGGACTAAGAACGTGTCCAAGAGTTGTTTCGTGATACATTACAGATGGGTATTAGGCTACGTATTTCAATACAGTTACTCAACGGCATACCTGTTTCCAATACTGGCTATGATTGGGATGGTGATCATTGGTCTAGGGACATACAAAAAGACTTCGTACAGTTCTAGTCATTTTTACATCCTGATTCTTGGTATAGCGGACCTAATTGCACTAATAGGGATCGATGTTCCATATCTTATAGATATTAATCGCATAAAGTACAGTGACACATCATGTAAAGTGAAAGCATTTGTAATCGATTGTCCTAAACAAATTTCAATATGGATCCTGGTTCTGATGACGATTGATCGAGCAGTTGCAGTTTCTAGACCTCTTCAAGCAGCCGCGTTATGTACTGTAGCAAGAGCTAAAAAAACCATAGTTATTACAAGTATTGTACTAATCGTGTATAATCTCCCGTGGTCAGCTTTTCACTCAGGGAAGGATCTCTCTGGAATTTGGACAACATGTTTACTGAAAAACAAAACTGCTCATGGTATACACTCAGTCATGAACTACGTAATATCAACATATGCACCGATCCTTGTTATCGCTGCAGCAAATGTTGTTATCATTATAAGTGTAAGAAAATCTGCTAATGTTGATACAAGTCAAGAAAAGGCTGATGAGAAGAAAAAAGGAACTGCGATAAAAATCACCATCTTGGTAATTTCATCATCACTGGCTTTTCTTCTCATAACATTCATGTCTGGACTTATTTCCATTCTTTTGTTAGAATATGGAAACAAGCAAGATACTTTGGATTACTATTATAACAATTGTAATAACATGGCTTACACGGGTCTGCTGGGTCTTGGGTACGCTATCACTACCAAAACTGCACACTTAAACCATGCTATAAATGCTTACATATTTCTGTGTAGTGCAAGTTTCCGTAAAGACGTAGTTGAAAATTTCAAACGATGCATTTCAAATCGGTGTTGAGTCATTCATGGACCAGTCAAACATGTATTATGAGAACTAAATCTTGTTATACATTTAAGATGGAAGAGTTGTTTTATTTTTCTGTTGTATTTTAAACAATTATCTTAAATAAATGTCTATGATCCAACTTTTCCAACAACAGCTTACGATCAGCGACCACCACATCCTACTTGTTCAGTACAATTAGGATCAATTGTCGGTTCATCTGAAAAATTATCAAATCCTTATATAATATTCCAACCACAGAATAACTGTAATAATATGTAACACAATATGCAAAACGTGTTTTATGTTAATGTAGTAAGAGCGAGTAAATCTACAGTTTACTAAATATGAAAATTGCAATGCTTCTTTATTATATCTGTTTCAATAAAATCTCTAAATACTTCGCTGCTTTATTTTCATTTTTAAGCCAGCCGTAGACTGAGCCTATAGCTTTACAATATAGCAAAATGTGTTTAAAATAAACTTCCTTTACAGTATAGTGCTGTCAAATATACTTGATTTTACCACCAGCTGATATAGATCCCGTGTTTATCTTGGTCGACATTCATCAAAATATCATACTCCGAAATTTCTAAAAGTTAACTTTTTTGTTTGATTCGATCATATGATTGAGAATGCAAAATCCCGCGCTGCTCATGGCTTCGTCGTGTTTGGTTATTGCTGTTATGAATAGGCCGGAGCGGTTTCCAGCAAATGTATACGAAAATTATATCATATTTGGAAACTTCCAAAAAACAGTGATACTGATCACGAATTCATGTATTTGGTTATTGACTGACGTCATTGTTTATTTGACATTCTTATTGGTTCAAATTTCCCACCGAGTATTATGTCTTTGAATTACATTTCGCTAGCTACAGGCATACTCAGAAATTTCATGAACACAATAAAACGAAAAATCACCCCTTCGTCGAGATGGCCCCGGGCTCGAAGAGCTTGAGAGGAAGGTTTTTATTACAGAAACTAGTAATTATGCACACTGATCAAATTTGATATACTATCTACGTAAAATAACAAGTGTTCAATAAAAATAAAGGTTTTTAGCAATGGTTATTCATGGATCGTCGATATTCAGTAGCCACGATGATCTCAGTTGTGAGCGTTCTGAGTTCGTACGGCGTAGGTTGTGACATGTTCAAAGTTGGTGATTTTAGAATTTCGCAGAATCACCGCTGATCGGTAAAATTAATCGAGTTTCAAAAATGGATGTAAACATATCGACGAGAGATATACTCGAAAATATCTATATTTCACTCACAAACAATTTAGAAAATTGAAATCCCGAATTGTATTTCCAAAAAAGTAGATTTGCGTCATCTTATATGAAATTTATATTCCTTATTTTGTTAGTTACAAACTCTAGCTTTATATTGTCTCTTTAAACACGTTGTTTTAAGATAATGTCTTGGAAAAACTTCTGCATTTCGTGCTGATTTTCATTTATACAAAATTGACATTTTTTATCATGCTAGATGTAGAAAGAAGAAAAAAAATCGGTTACGCTTACGCATATCTCCAGTTTTTCATCTGAAGGAAAGTAAAAATACAGAGAATATAACTTGTTCAAAGATAAGCACGGATGGCGATGATGTCTACCCACATCGAAGGTCGCATTGATGCAACAGCTTCGATTCGTTCTCTAGAACGGATGTATCTACTTTATACGATGGGAGATATCAATTTAAAGTAGTTCGGTAAGAATATACCATAGATAAACATTTCGATTTAACAAACATTTTGTGTTTGTATCATAATTTGAATAGATGAACAACATCCCAAGTGTTTGACGCGTCGGCAATGTTAATACGAGCACTCGACGAACGTCATTTACTCTGTCCTAACCGTCTGTTGATTGGAGAACAAGATGTTCACGCAATTGGAATATCCAGTGGGTCGATCCCAGTCCGTTAGATGACTGAATGCCAAGTCTGTATATGAGTGATTTCCTTATCTAAGACTTAATTAATATACCATTTCAAGTATAGTTGAAAATATCAGAAAGAACAGGAAAGAGTAATGGATCTTTTTAGATTTTCCTATCGGATTAGTGCAACAACCACGTTAGGACAAAATACTTAATCATTGAAAATACATTCTATATCCCCAAAAGGTCTAAGTTAAAGTAATGTAAAGTTCCATATTTGACTTACATTTTGAATAATATTACACCTTAATTTCAGGGCTCACCAAAGGACAAATATCAAAAGGTAATAGTAATTTTATGATAAATAGCTAATTAAGATATTAATTGTTACGTCTTCTGTTTGAATAATCAATAAGAAAGGAGATATCAATTAGAAAAAATAGAGTAGGTATGAATGGTCATTCGTAGGTCACACAATGGAGAAATGAACTGAAAATTATCAATGATCGTGAGAAATCCTCATCCGGAACTGTGTTTTAAGCATAGAAAAAAATCGTATAAAATAGACAAAACGAATTGATTTACAGATTTTCCTAACAGATTAGTGCAACAATCACGTTAGCATGGCAGAATACTTGTAACATGTATTTTACATTAAAAACCGTAGGGTCATATATTTCTTATAAGTGACTTCGAATTTGAATTATGCATTGACTCAGTGCATTTTGCGAAAGTTATCATTCAACTGATAACGTATTGGTTAAATATGTCATTATATTTATAATACAACATTTTAGAATTACACGTAAATTGGCACGTTATATACCTAATTATCTTTTTAATTTAAAAAAAGTATGAAATCTTGTAATATCGATTGAAGGTGCCCCCAGATACATAACGTTAATCTACACTAAAACTTCTTAATTCTATATGTTCTTTTGGTACATTAATATATTCACAAACCGAAGCTATTTGATAACATTGAATAAAATGAGGACGAAAAACCGTGTCTTACCATGTCCTTTCGCTTTTCCTTTTGCTTTGCCTTTGCTGTGACCTTTCTTATTCCCATTGCGAACAACTCTTGTTTCTTAAATAAAAATTCGATCACACCCAATAATTCAGTTTGTGCTAGTATTTCATTATCGATCGCGTTCTTAGATATCGCATGTGTGAAAAAGGTTAGTTGGATCAAATTTAAAAAAAACTTTGTAAATCGATTGAAAGTGATTTGAAAATGTCAACAACTCCAACGTGTGTATATGTACTGCTGAATTCATAATTCTTAGTGAGAAACTCATTCATGCAATCATTCGAAATATATTTCTTTTTTCTTTGTGTCGAATCAGGGTCTTAAATCTGTTTAGAATTTTAAAACCTTCAGGTAATTTCTAAAAAAAGTAAGACGTTTCGTTTAAAGTTTGATTTCTAATCGAAAATGTAATGCAGTTTACAGTTTTCGAATCTCTCCCCTAAAATTGTCAGATCTTTGATAATTTCAGAAACGATTAATTGTGTATTTATTCGTACCACTTTTGATGAAGGAGTGGATTAGTCGTCAGTAATTCAATGACTCTAATTTACGGTCAGATATGTGTTTTTTCAGTTCAATTATAGATTGTGGCCATGTTATAAACTGACCCTTAAGAAAATGATGATTTCTATTTTCAACTAGAGTAACCTATTGATGGATGTCATTCTGGCTCGTACAACTCAGAAGGATGCGTTATCAAAGTAAACTTCCTTAAATTGACTATGCTTTATGAAAAAGTTTTCTTTAACGATTTCTGTTGCAAGATTATACATCCCTTAATCGCTTTGAACTTATTTTGAATTTAACGTGGAAAACTGCAAATAGATCTTCAAAAACTTATACACATACCTTGCTCCTCTGCCATATCAGCATAAACAATGTGAACAATTACTATCAGTACCAGGGAAAGGATCAGTATTTGTTTTGGAGACATCATCTGTAAAAAGTAAAATATAGACATTGAAAAATATCTTGCCCTAATGTGTTGATTTATAATATGACATTGGAACCATACTTTTATTGATTTAGTCCCTAACTAAATTTCTCCACGTTCAGGTTATTTAAATTTATTGAAACCAAGGTATAATATTACACATTACCTTGCTGTCTATATTGGTCTTCAATACTGATTCAATACAAAATCAACTGCCCTTTTATACAGTAAAATCCTCCTGATTCGTCCCATAAATTACGATATCAATGTCTTATTTTTACTACATTGGTAATAATGTTTCGGCAATTAAACACGTAAAGTATGACACTCGAAGCATTTTATGTTTGTATAATTTGTTTATCAACGAGTAAAACATCCTTTAAGGTTTTAATTAGCTTTGTATTTCCAAGATGTTATCAAACTGAGAATCTGGGTGGTCGATCAGAGAAACGTCGAGAAAAGTAATGCAATACATCATACGAAAAAACCTTTATTTCAAACATAAAAACAGAAGTTATTCTACCATTCTTTATTTAAGTATAGGAGTTGTTAAGCCAATACATTATCCAATTAAGGATTTTGAAATTTCACGATGAGATTCTATCTAATACCCGGGACTTCGATGTGAATACAGTAAACGAATATCAACAAAACTTTTATTGCATTCCACACCGATTTTTCCTCTTGGATATGTCTGTCAAAAATCAGGGTAAAAGAGTCCACCTTCGTCATTTCGTCGATTAGTTCAAGTGATTTAATTTTTCTTTCACTGTATTGAACTTTTTTAAAGTAGTAGTCCCCGAGCTTATATCTAATACTGACTTAATAAGGACTACCAGATGACTTCTTTTAAGTAATCTTTGTGAAATTCTTAATTTTTGTCAAATCTAGTTCATTCTAAATTAACAACTTATGGATGATTCTTTCAAACCATGAAACAATTCAACAGTATCCGTCACATCCAACCACGGATATCAGTTCCATGTAGTTAGAACCCAGATTGAACAATAAATCAATTTGATTTTGCATGAAGTTCGCATTATCGATCAATTCTAACAATAAAGTTTATGATCAAATTTCATGTCTACGGATAACACATTTTTACATAACGTATCAATAAATACTCAGTGACTTTGATAAGTGAGAAGAAATGAGTGATCCCGTTAAGAAAAGGAAGTAGTTAGGCGGTACCTGTTCTGGTTAATTTTTGTGAATCTTAATTCACACACAGTACAATGAATTTAAATTCTATATGGTGATATGCGTTTGCGTGAGCTAGGTAGGGTGCGGTTCACTTAACCAATGTCATTTTCTTTGTTATAACTCTGGAGACAATTATTACTAAAATATAATTTAATTCGAAAGCGTACACTCGAAAAGCATCAAAAGATATCACATCTAAGTGAATTAATGAGCAAGCTCTGTGAAAAGGAAGTCACTCCCGTTCCTGTTGAACAAAATCGCTTGAAAAAATGTTGTTGGTAATATATTGTAGTTCATTCATGTTTCTAGTTTTAGAGAGTTAAATATTAGTAGTGCAACCTTCTTTTTTTATTTTGTAACGCCAAATAATGATTATAGATAATGTCGGCTCTGATGGTAACAAAGTTACTGTATCAATTTACTTGGTAATGAAATGGAGAAAAGGAAAAAGTATGATATCAAATCCGAATTGTATTCGTCGCACATCACAAGTCTTAGTTTGTAAACCATTTGCTCAATCAGTAATTTTATTGATCATGTATAGGAGACAAACAAGTAACCATAAAAACGAGTGAATAAATTCATAAATATAACCGATGATCGCTTGGATTCTTCACTCGTGAACTGACAGTCGTCGAGTACAGACCTACCGCTCGTACACTGGATCACTGGTACTAGCTGGTTAAATATTAGATAATTGTTCATTATCACATGTTGTCGATGTTTTACTAAGTGCGGCAGTGATTCAAGTGAGAGACAACAAATAAAGATTTGGTAAAAATATTTTAACGTGAGATGTTTTATTGGATACATTCTTCCAAGACCAGGTTTTTATAAAATACATGTCATTTTGTGTCACGTGTCATGTGTTTTAAAAGTTCAACCACAAAACAGCAAGTAACAAACAATTTACTATCACTTACTGATGTTTTTGTGATTAATAATGACAACAAATATATATTCACATGTATCACAAAATATAATATATGTATCACAAACAGTCACATTCCTTAAAGCGTCACCGAATACACTTAAAACATTCGTTCCAATCTTGAAGTTAAAATATTTGTGTGATTGTTATCACACATTTGTGTCATTCCATTGTAAACTAATTAATCGCATTATTTCATAGATTCATGAATTTCAGAAACATTAAAAAATTATGTTTAAATCATACAAATGTAGTGAGTATACCATCTTTTTTCCCAATAAAGATGGCAATGCCCACATAATGAAAAATAAAAGATTAGAGAAAATTCATATTTGGGGTAATTGTGGCCAATTTAGTCTAATGGAAAGACATTTAGATGGTATAATATAGATTGAATTCACGATGTGTGTTAATAAGAAAATAAACACGATACACTACATGTCCAAGACCATTTATTGTGCTAACTCTTTCCTCTTAACTTGCTAGTTGTGCCCTTATAATTCTTTAATCGATCCAGGAAATAATTCGTTGCTGCATATGTAATGTGTGTACAATAAGTGGCTTCCTCGATCTATTGAATAAAACTCGAGTATAAACCAACTTGGTTCAATTCTGTCTAATGAATTCGATTCAACTTGGGGGAAAACTATTTTTCATTGCATATACATAAATAATATTTTTCCGATTTGTTATCCCTTTGTTTGTGTGTAGATTTTAATCCTTTGATGTTTACAGTCCACGTGAATTTTACTTTTTTTTTTAACATATCTCGTTGTAAAATGAATACCCTGCAAAATGAACGCATAAGCTGACTTGGCTATCAATAAATGTACCTGTTGAAAATATATATTTCACTGATATCCCAGCATCATGAAATTTGATCTATCTTAAAACCTTGAAAATTGTTACCAAGTCCTAAAAAAGTCCAACTCAACGAACAACTCTGAAGACAAACAGAACAAACTTTGGCTAAGTTTTGCAAAACCAGAAATGTCTATCTTTTATGAGCAATCGAATGAAGACTACTGCGAGTGAGCCCTCAAACGATCTCATGATTTCAAGTTTAAACCAGTATTCCAACGATTTCCTTTAATATCTTCATCCGGATCCCTCGGTAAATTTCAGGAGGAAAATGTATTTACAAACCCCCAATGTCCTGCAGGCAATTGAATCATATAATATATTAATGAATCAACGGGACATTCATAGAGAATTATTCTCTTGATATTGAAAACCACCAACAATATGATTGAATATATTCATAAATAGTCACGAGTTTGAACAATAATCAAATTGATTGATAATGGTAATTTATAACACTCGATTCGCATATTTCTTTGAGAAAAACGCATCAATAAATAAAATGAATTTTCTCATATGCAGGTTATTATTGTATTCCTCGAACTTATAATAAAGTCACGAATTTCCGTTCCACGACTGAGGAACTGTCAAAATTATTTCCTTCCCTTGGACACCACTCACTTGTCCTCGTGCATCAATTATATAAGATATCGTATGATGTCGTATCCAATTCAATATTCTAAATATCAGTTCCAAAAAAATCATTACAAAGAATTTAGCAACGATATTCAAACCTAATACATGTCTTGATCATGAATACAGAGGCTCAAATAATTATGTTAAAAATGAAGTCACGAAAATTCATTCAACCTGAACGGGAAACACCCAAGTGACTTCCTTTCTATAGAATATCGATTGATAGTTTAAAGTGAGACGTGCATTTCAACGTTGTCGTATTAAATCAAAATCTTTGTTAGCGCAAACTTTTCAAAAGATTCAGCATTGATTTTAAAAACCCCATCCTGTCTTGATCACGAAATCAAAATGTGATTCAAAATAAAGTCGTCGTTGCAAAATCAAAGAGTTTCCTCGAACTTGAAATACGTCGTTTCATCGGAACAAGAACAGGTACCACCCAAACAGTCATTAGTCCTCATGCATCAATTCTATCGTTAAATAGATTTGTCAGACGTGTTCTCTAACGATATTAAATTCAATTTTAAAAAATTTCTGTTTCAGAAATTATTACATAGAATTTAGATCACGAATACAGGGTATCAAATTGTTATATATAGAAATGAGGTCACGATATTTATTCTACTGGAACCGGAAACACCCGAGTGACTTCCATTCAATATAATTCATTCACTCGTTAACATGCATCAATTCTCTAAAATATCGATCGATAGTTTATCGTAAAACGTGTTTTCAACGTTATCAAAGACAATATTCCAAATTTCTGTTCACATAAACTTTTTAAAAAATTCAGCATTGACTTAAGAATCACCACCCTGTCTCACGAAATCACACTTTTATCAAAATGCGATTCATATGATAAATACGTCGTTGCATAATCAAATCATATGACTCAGATAGTAATCTCTGTATTCCCAGGGTGAAGTCATAGAGAAGGTCATTGCTTCTCGATTTACGGATCACTTAAAGTCTAATGACTTATACGAACCTTTCCAGTCTGCCTAAACCTACCTTTCATAGTACTGAAACAGCACTTATCAAACTAACAAACGACATATATTTTTCTATGGATGATGGCAATGTTGTTTTTATGGTTTTACTCGATGTATCTGCTGCTTTTGATACAATTGACCATGACATACTTTTGCATCGTCTTGAAACAAATTTTGGTTTTGGTCCAACTATTATTCGGTTTATACAAAGTTATCTGCATGGTCGTACACAAACAGTAGTAGTTGGGATAAGAGTTCGATTTTAAACCGATTAGATGTGGTGTTCCACAAGGCTAAGTTTTGGGCCCAATACTTTTTACTCTTATATGTACAGCCTATCGGCGCCATTATCCGATCATCCGATCAGTATTTTGATAGTTTGTATCATATCTATGCTGATGATGATTGGTTACACAGAGTTCTTAACCCCAGAAACCTAGTTTTATCTAGTTTAAATCAATTTAATAAATTAATCAAAGTGTTATTCAACTGGATGAAAATCAACAAGCTTAAGGCTAATTCCAGCAAAACAGATTTTACCGTCATCGGTTCGTCTTACTCTAAAAAAACTTCTAGATGATAATCATAAATGATAGTTGTATCTATCAATCGGCTCAAATTAAGAATCTATGTGTCATTTTTGATGAAAATTTGTCTCTTACTGATCATATTAATAATCTATGTAGGGCTGCTAATTTCCACCAGTATTCGATTGATAAGATCTGCCATCTACTTGATAATCGCACGTACAAAATTGCTGTCTCATCTTTAGTCACTTCCAGGCTGGATTATGCAAATTTTCTTCTCAGAGGTGCTAACTCAACCTTAATACGACGACTGCAGTAAGTCCAAAACAGTGCAGCTCATCTGATCACAAAGACTAAAAAATTTGATCATATCACTCCAATTTTAACAGAACTCCATTGGCTTCCAATTTCTGCCCGTGTCGAATTTAAAATTCCTCTGTTAGTTTTTAAGTGTTTGCATGGTCTTGCTCCAGGTTACATTCAATCATTGATACAACCTAATAACCCTATTAAGGCTCTGCGTTCTAGTCAGGACAGAACCCGCCTCGTTTCACATGTTTCACGTCGTTCTTTTAGCATACGTGCCTTTAATGTTTCTGCTCCACGCTTATGGAATTCATTGCCGATGTTTATTCGTGAAAGTCCTTCGGTTGACTCTTTTAAAGGTCGTTTAAAACACAAATTATTATTATCATTATCATTAGTATCATCATTATTATTATCATTATCATTATTATAATACGTATTCAAAAAGTAATTCCCTCCATTATTTTAATTCCAGATATTGACAATACAAATAATTTTACAAATTTTATTATTCCTCCATATTCACACATTATTTATCTTAACAAATAATAGATTTTATGATTTACCTGAAACCATTGATGATTGAAGTCATGCTTGAATTAAGAATTGCCGGAGAAGCCATTACTGTTGCTAAATTCTTGGTGAAAGCTCTGGGAACAAAGATTTTGAAAATTGATTTTTATGGTGTTTAAAATCAGGTTTTACAGAAAAATATCGATGGATACTTTATGAACATCGTACACGAGAATCAGTGATTTATTTTTATTAAAGGGAAGAAGGTTGTGTGGTTCCTGTCCCAGTGGAACAAAATTTCGTTACTTCATCTACAAATATATTAAGAGAAGTATTAGCTTTGAGGTAAATGATATGCACGTGAAATGGATCTTACAAAATTGATATATTCTCCTCTTTTTACTGTTACGTGACTTCCTATGACTCAAGACTTATTAATTTTTCAGAAGTATCAATTTCTCAATCTAATAATACAATGATTTACAAATCGGTTAAGTGTATTTACGCCATCATCAGAATTAATTATACGTGATGATTCACGGATCATTTCTCCGTCTTTTAACGTCATAAAAGGCGGACGATGTTTCGTCACCACCAAAAGTATAGCGTTGTTCAGTGTGATTTTTGACCCATCTAAAAGTTAAATATTGGACACAGAAAATAAATTTGAATTGACTTAATTCAATACTGCTTCTCTAAGATATTTTATTGATATTTCATTTATATAACAATTCTATTGAGATTTTTTAAAAGGTTTTATTAAAACTACAGTCGTCTATAGACCCTTTTATTTGAAATTCCTCGACCAAAAAGCCGTTTTAGATTAGGAATATTTGGGGTTTCACCAATCTTATATCTTGTCATGCTAAGTTTTATATTGCAATTTGATTTTTCACATTAATACGTCATGTGGAGTGTGAGTTGGACATTTGGGAAATATATGTCCCACCTATATAGTCAATTACTACGCGATCGATGTGATTCGATCATTAGCTATTAGCGATGGCACAAACAAGCGTTCAATGTAAAGAAAATAAATTTTACTCTAATGTACATCTACTTTTACATTAATGTCCTTAATTTACTCGAAAATATAATATTTTGCGTTACAATACTGCACTATTGCTTAATTAGCAGAGTTCTACACTTAGAAAACAGAGGGTTATTCGGTCCTATTCGCGTAAAACTGTAGTAAAATCGATGAAATCGTCAGTAAAATGTCAAATTATGGGAGAAATAAAATCTTCCACTCGTGGTAGCTGAGAACAAGATTTTCTGTGACTCGTTTGATTGAAAAAAACATTAATCGTCAGCAGATAATAATCTAGTTCTCAGCTACCACACGTGTGGTAGATTCTATATTTGCCATACTGAAAATACATGTTAGTAACGTAAGAAAGAGTAAATGCTAGATATGATATAGCCTAAATGTATCATATCTTGACTTTGTTCTTGCGCTGAAATAAACAGTTCTCAAAACTGGGTAAGATTTAAAATATATATATTAAATATACATTTCTTCCTGACACTATTTCTATTACTATTGCAAATTGTACCCACCAAGTTACAGGTCAATACTCGACCACTGTCAGTTAAAAAACTGACGTCTCAGAGCACTCTTTCGGATAAAGTTTTATTGATCGTTTAAGAGCAAAAAACGGATAAACATGGAAACGACCAATAAGAAACAAGCGATTAAATGAATAAATTTACCAATGATTACTTAATTCTTCACTCGTGAACTGACAGTCGTCGAGTTGTTCACAGGATCACTGGTACTAGCTGGTAAAATATTAGCCAATTTTTCAATATCACATTTTGTCGATGTTTCGCTAAGTTGGGCAGTCATTCGATTGTGACAACAAATTCAGATTGGAAGAATACTAGTCTTATCTAAACTCGGATTGTTTTATTTTGGGTACAATGAACCAAGAGCAAGTATTTATAAAATATATGTTATTAATTTTTTATCAATCACTGGTCCATAAGGAAGTAAGTGTTTAACCCCGAGACCATGAATTCCAACTATATAATTACAATAATATTAGGAAAGAGGCATGCGTCGAACGTCAGTGAAGTGCGCATGTCCCGCAATTAGAGTTGAAAAATAAACTAGGGGTCCAGGGACCTCATACCCACTTGGAAAACTCAAGGGATACAGTTGATATACAAAACAGGAGTTAGTTTCGAATAAATATGATTAATGGCAGTTAGTGATACAATCCTGTTACAGGTAAAAATAGTAAATTTGGTCATCTGGACCTTGACGGACCTAATTTCAGGGGATCCGATTCTTTGAGTGCTGAAAACCATTGCGTAGATGGGCCTACATGTCAGATATCAGGAAAATAGCTCTATGCATGACAAAAAATTCCTCAAAAAACTTGAAAAACTGGTCAAAATTGCCAATTTGAGGGAATTGAAGCGGGTGCCACAGCGGGATTATCGGTCTGGCTGACCGAATTTTTGGGTTGCTGATAGCCCTTGAGTAAGATACACCTACATACCAATTTTCAAGGCAATAGCTTAATGCATGACGAAATCTTCCTAAAAAAACTTGTCAAAGTAGGAAAGAAATTAAAGAAAGGGCCACCAGCGCATTATCGTACTGTGGACCCAATTCTTTGTGTGGTGATAATCCTTAGTTATATGGATGTACATGTCATATATCATGACAATAGCTCAATGCATGATTAAAACTTTCTCAAAAAAACTTGAAAAACTGGTAAAAATAGACAATTTGAGCGAATTAAAGAGGGTGCCACCAGGGAATCGTCGATCCGGGGGACCCAATTATTTGGTGCTGATAGCCCTAGGGTATATGGTCATACATTTCAAATATCAAGGCAATAGCTCAATGCATAATGAAAACTTCCTCAAACTAGACTGCCGCTAAAGACGACATATGTCCCCACATGAGTGAAATGTCCCAAGAGTACGTCTCATGAGTGACATTCCTTTTAAAATCTATAAGATGGTATGTTGAGGATAAGAAAATAATTCATATGAATTAGCAAACCCTCCTTTGCAAAAATCAGAACAGTCAAATCTTCATTTCGGCTCATTGTGACCTTGATCTTTGACCTTTGAGGCCTAAAATCTCAAAATTTATATTCTAGGAAAAGCTTCCTATGAAATATCTTAGAAATAACACAAATATAGATATTGTTACAGGCCGGAAATGAAATCAATATTTCGGCCTGCTATGTCATTGACCTTTGACTTTCAAGGCTGAAAATCTAATCAGTTCTTTTCCAGATTAGGGGGGGGGGGCAGGTAACATTTTACATTGGCCCGATGTTGGTTAGAATATTGTCCCAATGTGGTAGTTTACAATGGCCCAACATTGG
>JAYMFW010182802.1:0-23668 GCA_036785005.1 Tubulanus punctatus
TACAGTTGACTCTGCCTATCTCGGTACCGGCCAACTAGGTAAACCGGTTGCGTCGTTGAACATCCGTAAAAATTTCTGTTCCCTGCTTCGCTGTACTAAAAATTCTCCGATCTTTATGCCGGTATTCGCCTAACTCGGTGAAAAATTGCCGGTCCCATCGGAACCGAGTTAGGCAAAGTCTACTGTAAACGTCATAATACATTAGACTTACTTTAGGAAATATCGCTGCATAACAATTTATGTATAAATTGGGCAGTTGAAAATGCAAACGCGCTGCAGTTACTGGTATGACAGCTGAAAACTGTTCTATTGTATTTATCGCTATTTATTTCGGTCATAATGATCCATCCACAATAGTTTATAGCAGATGATAGCATGGTGCTTGACTGGGGATTGTTTGTCATAATGGCATAAGCTCTGTGAAAAATCTAATTTAACAGTATTTCACATATGCAATTTTGGATCAATTGCCGCTTTTTTGGGCGTCAGACCGCAACAAGTGTCGCTTTTGGCTTATACAGATAAAACTTTGTTGTTATCTTCACAAAAACAGCTAGAATGAAGATGTTGCTATGTTTCTTTTTTTTTGCTTCTGAAAGTTTTGTAGCTTCGAATTCATTCCCTCTACAAAAGTGAATTAAAATCATACCAATGAATATTGTTTTGACTTGTTGACTAATAGATAAACATCGTTGATGATGAACGACTATCAGAACAACAACAAAGATTGGCTAGCCATGTATTCAAATATGGAGCCCAACTCAACAACGAAGATTCTCACATTGTGAGTAAAAAATTTAATTTTTTGAACGGAATTATAAGGTGGCTAAAAAGAGAGATCGTGTAAAATATTTTTATACCGTTATTCGGGGGTAAAAAATGTTATCCTTAAGTATTGTTTTTACGCCACGTAAAAACAATGACATTATTCTTTTTCATTGTTTTTACGCGTAATTTATTGTTTTTACGTCAAGTGAAACAATCCGATAGTTTTTAAGGCATGAAAATAATGGCCTAAAAATAATGAAAAAAATAATTTCATTGTTTTTACGTTGGCGTAAAAACAATAATTTATCGAGGATAAAAAACACGTTATCCCTAAATAACGGCTACAAATATATTTTTCACGATGTCTTTATTCAGCCACCGTACGAAATATTCTAAATTTCTATAATTAATCTATTTCTGAGTCTTCGATGAAATATTTTAGGAAAAGGCGGATCCTCTGTTAGAGAGGGATGAAGCTATTGAGGATATCATTATTCAGCCAGAAGATCATGCCGTAAATGAGAACGTCGAGTTGGACGGCAAAGAGCAGGAAAAGATCCTCAGCGCTCAGTGACACAATATCGGTGAAAAGATTTTTCTCTTCTACTTATTTTCAGTAGCCAATCAATGATATAAAATCACAATGCGATTTTTTTGTAAATTCTGCGATGATTCTGTTTGTAGATGGACGAAGCTTTGTCAAGAGTTGGCTCTCGAATGAAAATATCTCGTGTTTCAATACCGAGATCTCGACGTAGACTAGTGAAAAAAAAATAACGAGGAAAAAAACAGACTTTAGGAAAAGGACATGGTTCCAGGATACGTTATTGACACTGGGTAAATTGCGATTTCTCAGAACTAGGGCGTCGTTAAGGGGGCGTAGGGGTCCGAACAACCCCCTTTCAAATTTTAGTTCCGCCAATTTTTCGAAATATCTCACGCTGTTTCCGGGTCAGGAATACTTGAAGAACCCTTCTCAATTTTCTTGGGAAACCATATTGCAACAGCGAAGTTCCACCTTCCAAGTAAATTCGACCCTCTCATAGAAATCCGTAGAGGCGCTCTTGAGAACCAAGTTGTCTGAATGTATCTAAGAATATTCTATAATCAAACTGCAATTAACCAATTTACGAATTTTCATGGTGAGATTCATTACAATACAATATTTATCACGGAAGTATTTTGTTGTTGAAGATGTTCCCAATCGTTTATAGATAACGCGACGAAGGAGAAGTGTTTGGAAGTAATGCGACTTTATGAAAGAGTTTCATGTTTAACGTTTCCAAAATGGCATCCTGAGGTCAACATGGGCCTTAGAATACCTCGATTCTAATCGGTGATTATGATGGAAGGTATGTTTTTCAAACCTTTTATTCTTAAAATCGATCAATTTCTTGATATTCATTGCCATCTGATTTCCATTGCCATTGAAGTTGTTGGTCTCTGGTAGGTCAGTATAATAACCCAAAAGGACGAGGAATCGCAACTTGCGTACGTGATTATATGTTTATTAATTAAGAGGAGATTCTTACTGATTTTAATATGAAAAGTTTATCACTCGGTCTTAATCATGAATTCTCTTGAATCGTGAAATCTAGGCATTCACGAACAAAGCCGTTCAGAGCGAGACAAATATAAGTAATATCAAGTGGCATTATTCCTTTTTTGTAAAAATGCATACATTTCGCTTTAAAATTTTAGAAAAAGTCTACAGAGGGGTCTGAAATGTCCAAAAACGTCGTTTTTGGCGTGTTTTCAACAGAAAACCTCCAAAAGTCCTACTTCTTTCTTAACGGATTTACTTGAAACTTCCCATATACCTAATTGCTATCGATACGCCTCGATTAAATGTAACGGATTTCTTATAAACCCAGCCGTAAGGCTACAGAGGGGTCTAAAATGTCCAAAAACCTCGTATATTTCTGACACAATATAGGGATTAACTCCGCTCACGCTTGTGAACACGACAACAATAGCACAATAGCTTGAACTTGGGTATTCAAACCTTAAACGTCATATCGCCTGATCTTTCATTACAAGTCCTCCATGGGACAGAGGTACAGCGTCGGTTGATGGTACTGCAGGCCCGCGATCGAATCTTGGTTGGGGCGGATATTTTGATATTTAGTTTTTTAGATTTCTTTTACATTCATATTTACCATATTAATGAATTATTGAGACACTATTTAGCCAACTAATGGGATAAATATCCATTTATTTTTTCATCGATTTTTCAACATAAGTTACTATATACTAATGATTAACAATGAATTATTAACTGGTACTTTTGATCGTGATACTGGTGCCAGTACATGGACATGGACAGGGTGAGAGAACCCCGTTATTAAAGATTGGTATTGTAACAAAATACAGGGATAAAGTGCGCTCACGCTTGTGCACAACATAACAATAATACAATAGTAAATAGATTCAGCCTTGCGTTTATAAAATTCCAAGATTATCTCTATTATCACACCATGACCCCAGTAGGACAGAGATAAGCAATCCGATGATCGTATTGTAGCCCTAGGATCAAATCTGGGTAGGGGTACGATATCTAGAATTTCAATTTTCATTACTTATATATGACCACGTGGTTACCAGTGCCTACCCGGATTATGATTTTGCCCGTTACCTTTACCTGGTGGCAGACACTCGTTATCGCTGCTTTGCAGCTATATTTTTGAAATTGAATTTCTTTTAAATAATTTTTTTCCGAATTTGCTACGACTTTATTTTTTTTGAATTTTCTGTGACTTCATTTTTTTTTAAATAGAATTTTCTGTGACTTTTTTATTTTCGAATTTGCTTAGACTTTATTCTTTTAATTTTCTGTGACTAAATTCTTTTGAAATTGAATTTTCTGTGACTTTATTTTTTGGGTTCAAATTTTCTGTGAAAATAAATGAGTCACTGAAAATTCGAATACAAAATAATAAGGTTTTGCGTTCTCTGTGAGAATAATATTTTTTTTACTGGGTTGGCCCGAATCAGCTACCATACCTTTTTGTATTGTTGTATTGTCTTTTTTAAAGTTTTTGCGGTACATTCGATAACTATAATCGTTCGTATACTTCAAATTCAACCACATGACATTGTGTTTCGATCGAACTTACGTGAAACTGGTAAAAGGTTTAAAGGTTTTGCGACCATGATATCAGGTACGTTTTGTTAATCATCCAATAGACAACAATATTTGGTGATTCATTTCCAATTCATTATTTTTCTATTGTCGAAAGAAACGGATTTTTGTTACAATCCCAAAACATGGAACAACTAACTATACGCAGTCTTACATTCCGTGCTTACCGTGTGAAGAAGTTACTCACTGTAGACATCATACTTTCACAAAGGGGTTTGTTAAGTCCTCGTTATCCCCAAGAAAATTTCGACTTTCAGTTGCATTTATCATAATCATGATATTGTATTGTCAAAATAGAGCCCAACCTCTTTTTATTTGGAATTTACTTTTTTAAGGTGTTTATATGACACACTCGTCAATTTTGATTAAACTGTAGGTTACGTTCTGTTTCAGATAAATGTCATGATATATTTGATGATTGCATGGACGAACTTCGTCGAGATCCGAATTACTGTCAAAATGAGAAATCTGCTTTCATCGGTTGTCACATAAGTTGTGGATTCTGTGAACATCAGCGAACGCGTAAATGTCAACACCATGATATATTACAGTGGCCGCTATAGGAGCAGCATAGATTACAAATATATCTCCAAAAAATCATCTCCATACATAATGACGACAATTTTGGTCATATTACAGGAATAGCCAAGAAAAAATGCCTCCCGTCGTCAACTAAAGAAGCAATTGCTCTCACAGAAACCAAGGAGACATGATATTGGCAACGTAATTGTATATAACTGTACAAATGGAGACGGTAGATTTGAGAGAACATGTGTGAGTGATGGAAGTTGGAGTGGTGTAAATAATATGTTCCATGGCTGTATGCCCGGATACACGGAACACGATGGAAATTGTTACCAACTGTTAACTGAACCACAAGGTGTTTCAGATCGCACAGAATAAATGCCAAGAAGTCGGTTATCATACTCTTTGGTTGGAAACTGGATCTGAAAAGGATTTCATCGTAAAAAATTGTACGTCTACCGAAATTGTCATTTCTTATAAAACTGCAAAATCTATCAACTTAAATTTGTATATAATATTTTGTATTTGATAGCTTCTCTCGTCGTATTAAAAACATTGGTCTCGGAGTCCGTCGATCGGGAAAGGAATTTCATAAATGGTTAACATATAGTGGTAACTGTGAGGCATGTTTACCAGGACAACCGAAGGACAACAAAAATTGCTCTATTTTACAAGATAATGGGTTTGGGGAATTCTGTGATTCAACTCAACCCAAGGGCAAAAAGCCAGGTAATGAGTCAGTGAAAGAACAAATCGTCAATAGTCTGACACAAAATCTGAAATTTCTTCATCTAAATTCACTCTTTTTTGTAGTAACTGCTGTTTGTGTGGATCGTTTACCAACTTGTCGAGATTTGTTACATCGTCATCCTCTGATTTGTGTACAAGATCGGGATTTTGTCACCTAATTTTGCCAATTGTGGAATGTGCAGTACGTATACATAAAGAACACCAAAACCCATTAAATGCAATGCTATTACATGTATCTCGATTATGGCTACGATGTATTGCAGGTAAACGAAGTCCCGATGTTTGCAAGTACGTCCGTGGTAGATGGTTTAAAGGACATCAAAGCCATATAAAATCTGGCAAACCATGTCAAAGGTGGGATTCACAGTCGCCACAGGATATGATAAATATTACCTTCATGCAAGTTTTTCTGAACTCGAATCATTTTCTTACCCGTTACCTCAGCATGTTGACTGATATGGATGTTCACCGATTATTTCTTCGTTGAGAGAACCATGCGCAGAGCTATTCTGAATCAGCCAAACTTTATTTCGATTTTGGCAAAGATGTGTTTTTGGCTACATTGACTGAATCATGGAAGGAACTAATGGCAGGCTATACAAGCTGGGTTTGAAGAGGTGACGGTACATATGTTAGATATCGCTTTTTCAACTAGTAAAAGCTCGACCTTCTTGATACTACCAGTACTTATTTCTACAACAGTAGAATTCATTACCAACAATTGCCGCAATTACTACCTACAAATTACTATTAATATAGTACCATAAAATCCAAATTCTGTTAGTTAATTTGCGACAAATAAAATTGTGGTTTTGATCGATCGATACTTCGCTTTTTTAGCCAGGATCTATAACTCCAAATAGGAAAGAAGTACAAAGAACGTTTGAGAATCAAAATATAATATAATTTCTTGATGTTATATTTACAATTTGGTCAACTAGAAATTTGATTTTCATAAATCAACTGGTCGCTATTGTGCGTATATGAATAACTCGGATATAGATAAATATATACTCATGTACTTTGTACACTAAAAGGGCGATATTGTTTTTCATGGTTTTACTCGGAGAGCGGACAACGATGGACTGAAATGTTGACAAAGTCCGCAGGAAACTGGACACGATTGCAGCATTGATTTATCATTTTCACATTTCTTGCCTGGTCCTTTTGCCCGTTGTTCACAAAGTATATCTTGATCTCTACAATTAGCTGAAATAGAAAAAGAAATCGTGTAAGACAAATGTTAACATGAAGTTGATGAAATTCAGAAATATTTACATTATTTCTACTTACATCGTTCACACAAGCCACAAGCAAGTTTGCATTCTTTTAACATATAGACTGGGCTGCTTTTGCATAGTCCATGTGCCGCCCAGGATGCACAGTTTCCATTTTTGTCTACGCAATCTGAGGTTACAAATAAACAAAAAATAAATTTTACCTTAAACACCGGTAATTTGGAAAAGATTGAATTGCCGTAATGAAATTAGTAATTCGTATAATTAAACCAAATGATCGTAGACTTCTTAGCAAAAAAAGAAAGATTCTTACAGATTCGCTCGTCGGTATTACTTTGGTCTGATTCATCTAATTTCCCACAACTTCCACAACCTTTCTGACAATTATACATCATCCATTCGGGATTTTTCTCACACTCGCCAATCCGAGCCCATTCTGAACATCGTCGGTCTTTGCCATAGGAATTTATACATCCTGAAACCAGAAACACGCAAATGACGTACTAGTTTTTAAAAAAATAATACCGCGGACACTAACGATTCACACAAGAGGCTAAATAAAAGAAATTCAATGACCCAAAGAACAAATATTCATTCGTTCAAAAAGCAGGCACAAGCGAAAAACGACTGTGTTAAAAATACGTGCATCTTTTCTTTGTGAAGAATGAAATAATGAGTTAAACAAAAATTCAAGAGAATGGAGTTTGTGAGATGTGTGTTACGGTTTGGTGTATATGTGATGTAATAAAGTTGTTAGTTTAATGAAGCCAAAAAGTTTACTATGGCAACAAAACGTAGAAGTTATTATCAACCAAGCATCAAACGGAAGCTACCTAATAGCTAACAACGGCACTTCTAGGTCCGAAAGAGTTCTCACCCTCGCCCTGATTAGTGACGTCACAACGAGTGCACGTCTTGAAACAGTTAGCCAACATCCACGCTGGAACTGATTGGCAAAGGCCCTGCTGCGACCAAGAGTCGCATGAGGCATCATCACCAAACATATTCACACATTCGCTGTTACCTTGATTTTACAAATACATCAGTTAATATGGGGTTGGTAGAAAATTTACTCGGTTCGGTTCAAATCCTTGTTCCTAAATACATACCTAACGCGGTAGGTGCCTGCGTGGTTACAACTTGTGTTGTATGGAATGTACTTGCAGTTGTTGGCACTAGGATATCCCTATTTTCAGATATACACTCGCTACATGATTTATAACAATATATATACATCCATTCGTGGTTTATTTCGCATTCTCCTAAAGCTGCCCAAAGATTGCATTTTAAACCATCTTCATGTATATCTTGACACAACTCACCCTGAGGCCGACGATCTACGTCACTTTCTCTCCGTATACTTATGGTTGGTTCAACATTTCTGCCCCCTGAAATACAGAATCAAAAGTAAGAAAAGTACCCGTGAACCTTTATAAAACACTTCAATCCATTTATTCGTACCATCGGGTTGTCGACCTGGTGTTCCTGAGCAGAGGTTACAAGATCTTTTGCAGTTTTCTGACATCCATATTCCACTGTTTCTGCTACTACATTCTCCTTCTCTCGACCATTCCTTGCATTTGTCAGTGTTATAGAATGTGTCTTGACATCCTGTATCCAATGAGGAAAGTAGACATATAATACTATATTGTAAGTACGGGTGAATATTGCCCGAAGAAGGTTTTAAAACGTTACACTTACCACTGATTTTTTTCGTTTTGGGACATAGACCACATGACTGTTTACAATTTGAGGACATGTATTGCCTATTTGAGCTACAGCCGCCTCCTTTAGCCCATTCAGGACAAAGCATTCGTCGATCTACGCACTCTGAATAGAAATAGTATATCATCATTAATGTTTAACAAAAAATACCAGTAAACTGTTAGCGAAAATGACCTTATCAGCATTTTCAAACAACCTCTGTTAGCGTTGTCATCAGGATCACTATCCACATTTCCTTCAGACTTAGCATCGTTATTTTTTGTTGCGTCATCGATTGGATCAGTGTGGCACAGGTCACATGAGCTTCTACAATTAACCTTCATCCAAGTGTTTTCTGAATCGGTACAAAATCCATCGTCTTTCCAATCCGGACATCCTACATCTAAGTCAACACAGTCTGTAAATATAACAAATTAATTATAACAAAAGTCACAGCATCATCATCTTGACTTTATCTTTTGAGTAATATCAAAGAAAATGCTACATCTCTTCTCTCTCACTTGGATTAGCATTAGCGGAATTCTTATGTTCGTCACTGTCAGTATTTGTTCCATCAACTTCATCTGTCTCCTCAGATTGTGCCGCTTCATCTCTTTGTTCTCTACACTGATTACATGAGAATCTGCAATTTCTCGACATCCAAGATCTATGACCAGAACATTGACCATCTCTGGCCCAATTTGGACAACCAACGTTTAGATCAACGCAGCCTTAAAATAAAACCAAATGTTTATCCTTTAGAACAAAACCAATCAATCAGGTAACCGTAAAACTATATTTATCAACAACAAATTTAATTAATTCCCTTCTTAATGATGGAAAGGTTTCAGTCTAGTTGATCCGTATAATTAGTTTGATACAACTACAGTGTGATTTGCAAACAAATTCAAGTATTGGACAGCATTATCATTCTACCTCCGTCTGAATCCTCTCTGCCTCCTACTTCAGGTCCTCTTCCATCACGTCGATGGCCACAGATTCGACACGCCTTGCGACAGTTTCTGCTCATCCAGTTTCGGTGAGTTTCGCAGTTGCCGCTTCCAGCCCACCTCTCACATCCCACGTTCAAATCGTTACAAGCTATAAATACGGCAGTAACAAAACCAAGCCAAGTCATAAAAGCATTCAGAGAAAATGTTTAAGAGCACAGCCAAGATAGTAAAAAAATATATGATACGCCATCTCATTTGCACAAGCACAGTCTTTTGCAAATAGCACGAAAGACCCAAGACATTACAACTTACGTAAAGCATAAAAATGCAAAATAGAAACAGGAAACACATTCCTATGTCTAGTTTATCGTTTTTTGATGCATTCATGTTCGAAACCGAATTAACTTTGCGACAGATGATATAACAAGCAAAAGCTTTTAATTCATACGCCGCGTAATACAATTAATCAAAGTCTGTATTTCTTTGGGCTTTCTTACCAGGTTCATTGCCTCCTGTCCCTGATGTACAGAAGTTACACGACATCTTGCAGTTTTTGATCATCCAATTTTTATGGGGTTCACACTGACCATCTGCAGCCCATCTTGGGCATTTTGATTTTATGTCTCTACATTCTAAAGATCAATCATCACAGTCAAAATGAAGGCAAAATTAGAATAATTTGCGGTAGATATTGCTTTACTAACCAGGATTCCCAGTATTCCCACGACCCCCAGAAGTTCCACGATCTCCCGAGGTTCCACCACGATTTCCGGTTCCACTGCCACCACCAGAAGTGCCACGATCTCCAGAGGTTCCACTGTTTCCAGTTTTACCAGACGTATCTCGACCACCAGTTCCATTTCCAGTATTTCCCCGATCTTCACTACTACCTCTGTTTCCAGTACCGCCGTCTTCGGCTCCTCCTCTGTCTCCTTCGTTATCCTGTCCTCCTCCAGTAGTCGAGGTTTTGCCATCACCGCCACTTTCCGCAGTACTACCATCGGTAACGCAGAGATTGCATGCTTTCTTACAGTTTTTCTTCATATACCTGCTATGCCTGCCTGTACAGAATCCACGTCTGGCCCAGTTTGTGCACCGGTTATTGAAATCTTTGCATCCTAGAAAATGTATTATATCTACTTCACCTTCTTGTCTCCAAGTGATCTGAAGAGGTCATACTTTTACATTTGTTATAATGCATACGAAATAATTTTGACTTATAAGAATTATAAGAAAGAAACCTTGATCGCCCTCTGGTGGCGAACAATCATCTTCATCCTCGTTCCCACCTCCGGTTGTTCCACCACCTCCAGTTGAGCCACCTTCACAAAATCCACAGGACTTCTTACATGCTTTACTCATCCAGTCTAGGTTGTTTTTACATTCACCAGCCCGGCCCCACGATGCACATTCACTATTCAAGTCGAAACAAGCTAAATAATGTGCAGATGTATGACAAATCATTCATCTATTTCATCATGAATTGTTTTAGAAAGCGTAATAATGCACTTACTTGGTTGTCCAGGACATTTGTAACAGGAACGTTTGCAGTTATCTAACATATAAGAAGGGTTATTGGAACAATCGCCATTAGCTGCCCAAGCTTTACATGTTGTTGTGATATCCTTACATTCTACAAAGAAAAAACAGATTCTTATAAGACTAGGGGTCCATGGACCTCATGCCCACTTGCAAAACTATAGGGATGCATTTGAGATACAGAAGAATAGTCACTAAGAAATAAGATACTACACGGCAGCACTGATTAAAGGTGAAAATGGTGAACCTTGACTGACCTAGTCAGTGGTATGGTACCACCTATGAAAACCTGATCAATAATTTCTGGTGTGCCGATACCCCTTCAGGAGATAGACCAAATATCAAGGCAATAGCTCATTGCAAAACGAATACCTTCTCCAATAACTTTAAAAATAGGTCAAAATAGCCAATTTGAGGGAATTAAAGAGGGCGCCACGAGGGTATTATCGAACTGGGGGACCCAATTCTTGGTGTGATGATAGCTCTTGAGCAGATGGACCTACATGCTAAATAGCAAGACTATAGCTCAATGCATGACGGAAACTTCCCAAAAAAACTGATTTTCGTCGACGGACGGACGGACGGACGGACGGACGGACGGACGGACAGACGGGTGACGGACGAAAACCGAACGCAATAGCCCGCTGGGACTATCAGTCCCAAATGGGCTTAAGAATAAAAAAATTGAATAGTCGATGAAATTATCCGACATCAATGTATTAGAAAATAACTGAATATGGCTAGGAAATCTCACCAGCAATACAATCGTAAAATCATTGTACATCTAATCGGATTCTGTTAATTATTACAGATTTCCACGAAATAAGCACAAATTCTAATTATTTTACGTATTCAATACATATTTTCATACCGGCAGAACTTTCTGTGGTGACATCTGGATATTTAGTTGTGGTGGTGGTGATGGTGGTGGTTGTGGTAGGAGTTGGTGTTGTTGTAGTGGTCGGTGGTGGAGGAGTAGTTGGTGTGGTTTCCGGCTGACAAATACCGCACGATAGTGGGCAGTACTTCTTCATGTATTCAGTATTCGCATCACATCCACTGTTACGAGCCCAAATTGGACACATCGCATGATGATCAACACAACCTGCAATACGAATGTGATCAAAATGTCCATGATGACGTGCAATCGATATGAAATATTCGCAAGGTCGAAGTAATACCTTCGTTGCCTGTGATGGGACACATCCCACAAGAACGTTTGCAGCTATCCTCCATGTAACCTGGATTATCTTGACATCCATTGCTTTTTGCCCACACTGGGCACATATCTGACACATCTTCACATTCTGAATTGATAGACATACTTATGAGACGTAGAAGAAAAGAGATAAGTTGGAACCTGTTATGATGATAATGATAACAAATATTAAAATTATGAATATGAATAATGATAATAATAATAATTATTATCATAATCCATACCTATTTGATGTCTCTTTACAGTATGTTACTTACCCGTTGTGACGGTGTCGTTTTTGTCAACACAAACCGAACAAGATTTTCTACAATTATTATTCATCCAAATGTGGTTTGATTCGCATTGTCCTTTACCTGCCCAGTCCTTGCAGTTCCCATTGAAATCCCGACAACCTGCACGAGTTGACAACGTTTAATCATTCATGAAGCCAATATTATTGTGATGTTTTCACTGTTTTCATAGATTACTGCTAATTATTTACCTTTGACTTTGCCAACGTCAGGTCCACATATACAAGATCTTTGACAGTTCTCGTCCATCCAACCCTTATTCTTCTTACATTCTCCCATATTTTCCCATTCTTCACATCTCGAGTTTTTGTCAACGCATTCTACGATAGAATCGTGAGCATTATGTTATAAACGTCGTGGATTGATATATCAATATCATCGCTTCGAACGTGAATGCTATCACAACTGCCAAGAGGTTCGTAAATATATCGAAAAGGGTTAATTCTTACCATCAGTTCCTCCTTCACCTTCATCAGTTCCACCTGAAGTAGGACACGTTTTACAAGTTTTCATACAGTTCTTTGTCATCCAACTGTTTTTCTCACATTGTCCGTCTCGTCCCCATTCTGGACATCTCTCACTTGAATCAAGACATTCTGTATGGAATTACAATAAACCTTCATTACTGTTCACCCTGGATTATGGCATTAGTTTCTTGATTTCGTCGTCTCGCCACTTATCAACAGGTTCAAACTGTTTAATATATTGCTTAAAATATCTTGATCCATGTGCATTTTAGGCTTCGGTGGAGGCTTTATATCTTGCCAATTATTCCAACTCACCTTTACATTGATGACATGATTTTCTACAGGCTTCAAGCATATAATCAGGATTGTTTGTACATTCTCCACTATCCGCCCATTTCTTACAATCATCATTCTCGTCAACGCAAGCTGCAAATTAATCAATATGTATAATTTCCTCAAAATACCTGATTTGATAGCATTAGTTATCGTTAAGTTAAAAAACACACATCAACATCAATTTCAACCTCACCTGGAGTACAGACTTTACAGGACAGTTTACACATTTCTTTCATCCATTCCTCATTAATGTCACATTCACCGCTTTCGGACCACTGTTTACATCTGATATCGGTGTCATCGCATTCTAAGCAGACAAAATGTAAAAGTTAACTGATAAACAGGAACATTTTCTATCAAATACCTGACATATTTATTTCCGTAGGATATCACTCCCGTGTTAAACGACCAATATCGATAAAGCTTTTGCAACATATTTACATTTGCACATGTACGTAGATGCCAAGATTCGATGCCGGAAAATACATATATGCACAATGGAATATTAGGAATTAAGAGCTGTTTTGGCTTACTATCTTTTTCAGTGACTGAACATTTTTTACAAGATTTGCGACAATTCTTCGTCATCCATTCTTCATTCTGTTCACATTCTCCACGCCGTGCCCAAGGAACACATTTTCCTGCCATCTCGTATGTATCTTTACATTCACCTTTTAACGAATGCAAAAAAAACCAAGATACAATCATCTGCTAGAAGACATTTCTCAACAAAGTTACATGTATTTTTTGCTGACTATGAACTTTTAGTGAATTCAAATCAATACAAAATCAACAAAATTACGATAGATTAAGAATTTATGTTAGTATATATTTTATCTGAAACGAACCTGTAGTAGGTGTAGGCTTAGGTGTTGGTGGTATGGATGTTGTACCAGTTCCGCATTGAGAACATGATTTCATACAATTCCTCAACATCCATAGTCGATTATTCTTACACTCTCCTTTACTAGCCCAGTCACGACACTTAACCACATTGTATTCGTCTTTACAGTCTGACGTAAAATGAACAGTTAAGGTTGAAGAATTGATAAACGTCACCATGATAAATTAATCCAATTTGTTACAGAAACTTACTTGGGTTTGTACCGCCAGAATCACACAATTGACATGCCTTTCGACATTTTTCACCCATCCATGTCGGGTTTGATTGACATTCGCCTTCCTGAGCCCATTTTTTACACTTCTCTTGGTCATAATAAAGATTGACACAATCGCCTTGAACATAATTCAAAACCATTAGCTATTCTCAAAAACCCTCCATTAAATTCATTGTTTGAGCAACTAACGGAAATACGAATACTTTGTGTATTATCATCATTACCTTTTTTAACACATTTGCCACATGATTTACGACAATTTTCTGTCATCCATTTCAAATTGTTCGTACATTCTCCACTGCTTTGCCAATACTCACACATTTTCGGATCAGAATATGAGTCGAAACATTTTTCTACAAAATACCCATGCAAAATGAGTTAACTTTACTAAACAAGAAGTTGGTTGCGACATGGTTTACCAGTAAACTAGACAAAGCTTTATATCATATAATTACCAAAGAGACATCGTTTACAGGATTTTGGACAATGATGCAGCATCCAATTGGGATTTCCATCACATTCACCCTGTAATGCCCACTGTTCGCAGTTTCCATGTTGGTCCTTACAAATAGCTAAATCAATCGAGATATTAATATTAGAAACGTTTTACATATAGCATATTTTACAATACATATATACAGGGTTCTCATAGGACCACTTCTCTGAATTTCCATCACTGAAACCTTAAATTCCATGACCTCATATTAGCATGCCATCTTTGGCGACAGATATGGCAGCATGAGTTTTCACCACAAGTCTTTCAAATGCGCAACAACAGTTTCGAAAGATTTTGTTTTCGGATTGACCTATACAAGCACGTGCCACCCACACTGATTTCAAAAATTGCTTAGAAGGCCAATTCTGAAAGTTCAATGACTTTACCATGACTTTAATGAAAATAGCCTGATTTTCCAGGATCTCTAGGCCTGGAATTCCAATTTTCAAATTCCATGACTTTTCCAGGATTCCATGACCAGTGACAACCCTGTATATATAGCTAAAGACACACACCACCGATTAACGGGTTTGGGTGGAAGTAATAAAAATAACCTCATCATATCTATTTATCGGACTATCATAACTGGAACATGACACATCAGCTCCGCTGAATATTGGTGCAGATAAGTCTATTGGATCCGATGTTCGCAATTTTCTGGCAAGAAACTGGCTTAAGTTACTCCAACTTTTAATGCATACCCGGTATATGTTCATTGGTAAATAAAGTTCCTCCAAACTACGTCATAATCGTGATTATCGGATTCGATAACCTATTGTACATTATGTACTTAATTAAGTTTACCAATACAAAGAATATATGGAACACTTTTCACAAAATTGTAAACAAAGATATTTACCTGGTACGATTGTTGTATTGTAACATTTTTCGCACGATTTCTTACAATTTTCGGTCATCCAATCAGGGTTAATATAACATTCTCCATAATGAGCCCAATCTCTACACTGGCTGTCACTGTGAGCATCTCGACAATTCGGGTCTATTTTGAAGAAAGATGTAGAACAGCAAAAAATAAGAATATATACTATTATGAGAAATTGTTTTATTACTTTACGCAAAAAAATGGAAAATCAAATATCTTAGATTATTTGTTTTTGATATTTTTGAAAGAAGGTAAATATATTGTTTTTCCATTATTTTTTGCGAAATAAAACAACTTGCACATGTATTGACAAGGTTTGTCAGAGAAATAGCTGTATTATGATATTGCAATCCACAAACCTTCTTCTCCGCCGTTACCGGTTCCACTTATGCGACAATTATTAGTTCCATCCTTACATAGACATTGGCAGTTCTTATCTAAATATCCCGGTGGTCTGCATTTATTTTCAGGGTCGCAATGAGCTGAAAATATCATAGAATTCATTACTTCCAGTACATTCTTGAGATTCGGAGAGATTCCAATGCGTCTAATACCATTAGTATCCAATTATAGGTTTGCGTGGCGCTTAACATTTTCAAACATTTGCAATTATTAACGACCAAATTACGAGAAGCAAAGAACCTTGAGAAACGCCAAGTAGTGATTCTACAAAGACTTACCTGAACAATTATACATGAGGTTTACAATTTTTACGTCCAAAAACGTCAAAGATTTGGTTGACACACGTCCAATTTCTTTTTCTCTCGAGCGATCCAAAGCGATAATTGTTTGGCTGCCGTCCTTTGAGAATGCCTGTTCAAAGAAAAATTATTCTAAGATTCTACATAAAAAGCTGCAGGGATATGATGAATAAACAAGTGCCCGATTCATACCGTAACGCCGTAATGCATTATGGACGCCAGATCATATTCAACACCGTAATTGTTGATCTTAATTTCTTTGTACTTTCGGAACCATTCAAGCATAGCAGGGTCGACATTTTCTTCTACGATGAATATGTGTTCATCTCTGTTTGGAAGCTGATGTTCATGTACCAGGCCTAATGCATGTGCTATTTCATGAAGATACAGACCTCTCTGAAATCAGTGAGATAAGGGTGATATTATCAAATAATTTTTCTATCATTGATTTAGATAAGGTGAAAAACAACGATCAATAATTACCCATCTACATCCATTGCGATCCAGATTTACCGGTTGGGCACCTCCAATCATGCCTAAATTTGAATTACACCTTAAGAAAAGACAGAAAATGTTCTAGAAATTCCCAGGATTACTTATAGAATTCAGGGGCATTAACCTTTTCATTAAAGTTTTTATTTTGCTCGAAAAAATAATTTTTTTGCTAGTTTGTGATGATTTGAAGAATTTCATATTTTTGGTAGATATTACAAGGCGTTTGAGTACAAAAAAACACTGTAATTGAACTAACCCGCTGTGTCCATCTTGAAATCGAATTTTATTATATTGCCATTGTTGAGCTGGTGTAAACTTGATACATGTTTTTGCGCTCCACTCGTCCATAGCTGCTCTTATCATTGCAATGTCGATTGTAGCTGAGAATGAATAGTGATTAAAAATTTAGGATACACCAAATATTTTTTGAATTTTTTCTATCGTCTATCGTCCATATAGGAATTGAAATGAAATTATTGTTGTGCTGGTTACCAAAAAATCACTTCTCTGAATTTGAGTAAAAACTAAAAAAGAAAATCGTCCACTTACGAAAGTCACTCAGTAAAAATTCGTAGGGAATAGTTGCATTGGTCCAACGGAACGTTGTGTCTCGAACTGCCTTTCTTTTACTTCTACGATGTTTGCTGTAGAAAAATAAAAACATACACTACACGTGTATAAAAAGGTAATGAACATTTAATACCCTATAATTGTTTCAGAAGTTTACGGATACATACTTTTGTGGCTGGTATAAACCATCGTATTGGTCCTTAGTTAAACGCAAATCTAATTCTGCTAATACTGTATTATTAGACATAACTAATCCGCTCGACGCCAAAGCCGCTGTAAATAAACCACAAGAAATACATAAGGCATTTCATAACTTCACTTGGAAATGATTGCGCAATTGGTGCAGTATTTTTATATAGTATTTTATTTAAAAGCTCGGTTATACCACAATTATCATATTACAAGTATCATACTACAATCTATCATTATATTGTTGTCTATCGGCGACGACCAATTTCACTAAAAATAGCAGACTAATAATTGGACGCTAATTCATTTGTTTTCGTGATCTGCAAAGCAGAACTGTATAACTATCTGCACGTTTTGGCAACATTATTTTTATTACATTATTTATTAGTAATTATTTTCGAAATTCTTAATTTTCGATATCGAATTGAAGTTTCTGTGAATTATTGAAGTATACTGTATTTTCCATGAACTTGGCCGATAGATCTCCCGCTATAGGATTTCCATAAAAATGATCGATCAACATTATTTTTGATAAACATATAAGTACATTCTTACCGCTATCTCGTCCTCCAAGAGCTTGCACCAGCGCTTGGTCAATGGTTAGATTTGACTCCAGATCTTTGATAGCCCCTGGTGGTCCCACGATTTTCTGCAACTGGTCCCATCCGGGTGGGTAACCTGGACTCTCTGGTAATCCTGGTTTTTCCGCTCGCATGACCATCGCGCTGATACCCGGAGGATTGCCGGGAGATGCGTTCCGTTCACTATTCGAACCTGGTGCTCCATATCGTTGCTTCAGCGGCTGACTGCCCCCTGGTCGAGTAGGACCTTGTGGGCCGTGTTGACCACTTGTCCCAGGAGGGGATGGTGGATCACCAATTCTTATATCTGGTGGTGTTAAACGCATCTCAGATATTTGGATATTCTGATGCTTTATTGACGGTCTTCCCGAGGGCCTTCCTGATGGTCTTCTCGATGGAGGACCATTTCGAGATGGTATGCCACTAGAAGACCCAGTTTGGTGCGCTGATAAACCTGGTTGTGGCACCTGCACTGGGGGACCTATCGGGAGAGCATGAAGTACCGATATCTACGGAATAATGAAATAAATCTGATCTCAGAAGTAATATATGATTCAAATAAAATGAGTTCTAATGAGAAATGATCGGAAGCTAGGAAATGAAGTTAGATAGACAATAAACATCGAACAGAAGCCTTATACATAAACAATGAGGTTCAAGGCCGTATTGTTATTTTTCTTATCTCGTTTCCTGACTATTTTATCTCCTTCAATTCAACATCCGTAGCTGCCAAGTTCTCTTCAAGTTACAGACAAATGATCGAATTCTAATCAACGCCTTGGCAAGAATGAAATACCGATACGAATGTTCGCAATTCAACGAAAGTAGAACAGAAACAGTAATAAAATATCTATCATCTAAAAATCATTGCAGCTTATTTTGTAAAAGCAATTTATGCAAAAACATTCGTGACATTTTTTAGATATTTCATCTTAAACCAGAGACTTTGTTCGACAGTATTTAAATTTGGATCTGCATTCGTAAGTTTTGGATTAATGATTGAAATCGCTTTGATAATAAAGTTTTGAAGAACTTACCGTGGATAGAAGAAGATAAAATATTTTCCGATGAACATCCATTTGTTTTAGTTTAAATGCTAGGACTGTAAACAGTAACGACAGATTCTAATTATTTACTGGCAATGAAAATAACTCTCCTTTCGATTTATATGATTCTGCGTCCCCTTTTGTCTGTCTTCTGGTGAAACCTGTATCACGAGTTCGCTGGAATTGAATCACCAAAATTCCCAAACCACCAACGAGGATGTCTTCCTTAAATTAAGGACTGTTTCTAAAAATGTGAATGAGTGTTTATTTTGCTGCGTCCTGTGTGAATGGTAGAGCTACGTCCTAGTCATCGCTATAATTATCACCAGACACTTGTGTGTACTCCAATCATTTATTTCGCCGCAAAAATAGCTACCGGTACTAATAAAATATTATCATCAAAAATTGTAACTATGATTATTTATTACCATTTTCGTATCATCGCATATATATTCGACCTTTTACTCTTTTAAACAGTCACCAAATGATTCGTTTCTGGCATCGTTCCCGCGATATTGGAAGGAGATTCCTTCCTCGTTTCGCACGCGCACGGTCCATTAAATACACAGCAAGAACTGTTATATATATACTGTTTATACTTTTTACTGATTACAAATAGATTACGCAATTTTGTAATTTGCGCATCGGTTTTAAAGTGACTTGGCAACCACCGGTGATAACAAATGAAGGAGTTCGTGTATGAGAAGATTCTGGAAAAATTCCAAATCATCCGTTGCCTCCAGTCATGGAATTTTTACTCACAGCATAACTCTCTAGTTGCAGCTTTCTAGCAGTTAATATTTAATCGCACTAATAGAAACATAAATTTCACATTCTGTGGGGATTTTTCTCTATACTTAGTTTGCTAATAAACGCATAATCGGACAAAGGAATTCCAAGATCAAAAGGAATATTTCAAGTAACTACAGTGAATTATTAGTTTGCCCTGATGTTGTGGGATTGGCGTTATTTTTATCATGTGTACCTCAAATGATACGTTTAACCCCATTCCGTTGAAAGTCAAAACAAGGTCGACATTTTCCAAGAAATAAGCTCAGCTTCCATCTGTTAAGAGTTCTCAAATAAGTAGAACACTTTTCATTGTAGTAGGAATCCTAATTTTTTTTTAATCTGGAAAAATAATCAAACGTTTTCCTTAAATGGCCGGGTTCGTATAAACCAAAAACATGTTTATTAATTGAGTCATTACTTTAGAGCCTGGAAGTATTGGTTTCACATTTACTAAGAAATCTAACTAAATTATCACTCTCGCACTACCGGTAGAGGATTTGTTTTTTCGACATCGGTGTAATTTGGTAATTAGTTCGTCCATCTGTCAGAGTCACATGATCTGAAACATGGCGGCGCCCATTAACACTTACTATTTCTTCATATTATTCTTATTTTACGCAAAAGCGGAGACATACGATAATTGTGATGCCGCTGGTACTTGGGAATTTGTTGATAAACGTGGCCAGAAAACGTATTTTGTCTGCAAATCTGATGCAACTAAGGAACAATTTGAATGCGAGTCTAAATATGAAAAGTACATCGTAAACAAAGACTCCTCCGTTCTCGGCAGAGAAGATCAGCATCGAATCTCGGAATTGAAGGACCTTTCTTTCAAAGATCTTATGAAAATTGTTGCCTACAGATGTTCTACCTGCAATGTATGCTTTTCTGCAAATTCAAGGAATATTGCTTCCCGAATCAAGCCAGCCAGTCTCCGTAGATTGCAACACATAAACCATGTTCATCTTGTGTATATGAACCACTTAGATGTAGGTTATACCACCAATCATTACTACCCGGGTACAGTAACTACTATGCCTGGCTATGTGAACAATGTACTTAACTGGTATTTTAAAGTATATTATCCTCGTGCGATCAGACTAGGTCTGGAGCTGAGAAAAACTAATTCAACAGAAACATTCATCTATACAACACACCCCTGGCTAGTTGCTATGTATCTGAATTGTCCTTCTTATTTTGTGCTTAGTGGAGTAGAACTTGAGGTAAGATCATTTCACATGCAATATTATAATAAACGACTATCCTGCAAAGTATTGTGTTACAGTAGTTCATTGACCATACTTTCATTGCATTATTCATTACTGGGGGCTGAAAAAAAATTAATGAAATCTTGTGAATGAATTTGTTTGAAATATCTTACAGTGTCCGACTAAGGATGAAATTTCACGGTTTACTGATGCTGTAAAAAGTGGAGTCATCACCTGGCATGCTGGACCACTGAACCAAGAGGCTGAGAATTCTGATGCATATCTATTTGATAATGGTTTGAAAATCAGTGAGGATTTGGACACAATATTTGGAATAAAACGCACTTTTCGTACACTGAGCCAAAGAGACATACCAGGTACTACTAACTCACTAATTTACTAAAAATCCATAATTTAGTTCAAGGTGTTGATTGGTATTTGATTCTATTTCAGGTATGACGCAGGCTGTCATTCCATTTTTAGAAGCGCATAATATATCGGCAATATCAGTCGGAGTCAACTGGGCAAGTTCACCGCCAGCAGTACCAAGTCCAAATCGATGGAGATTCAAAAATTCTGAGGTGATAACATACTGGCACAAGGGTGGTTACCCAGGCTCTCCGGGAAGAGATCCTCAACATCCAGGAGGTTTAAGTAGACATGACTGTCAAATTGTTCCTAACTTGGACCATGCATTGTGTTTTGCTTTCCGAGCAGATAACTATGGACCACCAGACGATATTCAAGAGATTAAACGCTATTACAAAATATTGAGGACTCAGTTTCCAACTGCCAAAATTAGAGCGTCAACTCTAGAGGATTTTACTGCTGCGCTGTACAAAGTGAAAGATCAGTTACCAATTGTCACATCGGAAATCGGTGATACTTGGATCCAAGGGTCAATATCGGATCCATTGAAAATATCTGTCTTTCGAGCAATAAAAAGAGCTCAAAAGAAATGTTTCAGAGTTAAGAAATGCACATACCGTGATAAACGAGTTAAGGATATGATAAGATATCTCACTAAATTACCCGAACATACATATGGTATAGCCTCAAATCAAGATAAAATACATTGGTCTAATGTTGAATTCTACCCTCGCCAATTTACTCAGCCAAGTCTCATCAACTGTACCAAATCTTGGATATCCCATCGAATGTTCAATAACTTTGCTATCAATGCATTAGAAGATCATCCAGTTGTAAATGATATCCAAGATCAAATCAATGATCTGAGTCCTAAAATACCTTATCTCGATAGATTTGTTAAAACCTCAGAAGTAATTGATCGAGGTGTTAAATGTTCTAATGGTTTAAAACTTCGACTGAATAAGCATGGGTCCCTGGTTGAAGTTTTCGATATTGCTGAAAATCGTCACTGGGCATCAGACTCTACACCTCTTGGTCAGCTGATTTATAACACATATTCTGAACAAGACACCGAAAATTTGACAAAATATTATGATTATCAAAAGGGTGGACCTGGCTATTACAAAATTAATGTATCACATGCTAGACCAGAGAGTAAATCATGGTTTCCAGATGTTGTCAATATTTATGTTAAAGGAAACGATTCAGAAATTTGTTCTAATGGAATCTATGTTTTATTGAAGTATTCTAATGTAACTGCAATCAAGAAATACGGAGCTCCTGAATATTTTTGGCTTAAATATCAAGTTCCAGATAGAACCAAGAAAACTGTTAATATTGAAGTTCAATATTTCAATAAAAATCCGACGCGACTTCCTGAAGCCTTGTTCTTTAATTTCCAACCTGTTCCACAGCCCAGACACCAATGGCTACTAGAGAAATTGGGTTACATGGTTGACCCTAGTAATGTCGTTTTAAATGGCAGCCAATATCAACATGGAATTGATGAAATTGTACAATTTGTTGATTTAGATCATCATGGAATGACAATTAAAGCTAACGATACTAATATCGTGTCCATGGTAACTGACGAAATGGCTCCTACACCTTATCCCGCACCACTTTTTCCTTTGAGCAAACCACTTGGGGTGGCATTCAATATCTTTAACAATATTTGGGAGACTAATTTCATATTTTGGTATCCTTTTCTTCCCGAAGACAAAGATTTCAAAACAAGGTTTTCGATCTCATTGCATTAATTAAATGATACTGGTAATCACTACATTAATATATTCATGAGCTTGAAGTGTACATGTATTTCATTTTTTCCTGTTTAAATCATATTAGTAATACATGGATGCTATTTGTAATGTCCATGGCATATCAGATTTTCTACTTATCCCGGACAATTTGTTTCATCTCCTTTATGGAATTACAATTTATATGAAATGTTATAAATACATTTAATGTGCAGTGAATTTTGTGTAACAAGTCCTGTGAGCTAGTTTTTGTGAGCCGTGTATGAGAATGCATGATCTTTCTGCCACACAATCTCATAGGTAGAATCTACATTGTAATTAGTTATGGATATTAATATTTTGTACCAAGAAATCTCTCAATCTCTGTATTGACAGCTGTATTTACAACCCATATGAATAAACTGACAATATTTCCTAAAAATTCTTCGTCCGTTTTGTTTGAAGCCACCATCAGACTGGCGAGGAAATCGATCAAACTGAAGTCAGAGACTGGCGAGGAAATCGATCAAACTGAAGTCAGAGACTGGCG